>OVAN01016597.1:0-10508 GCA_900406275.1 Anastatica hierochuntica
TCGATCCTTGAACACATTCTTCGGATCTATCTTGATCCTTGTCATTACGTTCAGTTCATTTCCTTTTCGTTTAACATTTACAGTCACATATTGACAAACTCATTGGTTCTCACATATGCTTCATAAACACACCTTGGCGGACTCAACGAATCCCCATAGGCAATAACAGTCATGTGACAATCATCCATAGCATATTGTAGTTGTTAGGTAGGAATTCATTGGCCCAAAACAGATTTGTCTCGGCGAACTCTTCGAGTTCCCAAGAACACAATCACATAAACTCGTTAAGCATGATTACCCAAAGTTACCGGGCAGCTCGCGACCAGACAAGCCATAACAAACACACTTTTCCCTACGCTTGCCATGAATCCGACTCCCAAGTAAAATGAATCAATCACCAAGAACGAGCAACAGAAACGCTTTGGCAAACCAACTTGGTTCCCAGAGACGCTAACAGAACTGGCCATGAACCCTATCCACTAACCACAACATACTTAGATACGGCATAACTTAGATGCTCATCAACCATAATCTTTCCTCCAACTTAATCAGAACATCCTTACTTGGAATATCAATCAAATTCACCAGTTATAACAGTCATGTCTCGAGAGTTGTTCCCAATGACATCAGTACATCCGCACTTGGCAAATCCACATGATCCCCAAGTCGGAACAGTCATGTCGCTAGAGTTGTTCCAGCCGACATTAGTAATCCGGCCATCCGACCTTATCAGTAACCCAGCCATCCGGTCTTATCAGTAACCCGGCCATCCGACCTTATCAGTAACCCAGCCAATCGGCCTTATCAGTAACCCGGCCATCCGGCCTTATCAGTAACCCGGCCATCCGGCCTTATCAGTAACCCGGCCATCCGGCCTTGTCAGTAACCCGGCCATCCGGCCTTGTCAGTAACCCGGCCATCCGGCCTTGTCAGTAACCCGACCATCCGACCTTGTCAGTAACCCGGCCATCCGGCCTTACCAGTATCTCGGCCAACGGCTTTACCGGTATCTCGGCCAACGGCCTATATTAACAGTAAACTCGGCCATCGACCATTAGAACAGTGTTTACTCGGCCATCGACCATTAAATAATCAATCACGGCCATTCGGCCTTCACAGAAACCTATGTAAACTCATTGCTCGTCGAACAAGTCTTTGGTGAGAACACTTGACTCTCAATCTCTTGTCCTCTTTGATCTTAATTCCCATAAGTCTTTACCCTTAAAAGTTATCTTGACTCTTGCACGACCCTCATCTATCAAGACTTGATCATTCTATTAACCGTTCGCTTACTAGGGAAGTCTCTTGGTTCTTGGTTATGCCTTAGCAACTTTCTAGTTCTAAGCACATCAACCATTTTCCGCAACTCCCTTTCGGATTGAACTATAACATCACCGAGTTAAATCCATCTCTTGGACTAACTCTTCTTCATAATCCCAATCATTGAACTCGTCACCCATAACCATATTGCTTCCGGTAAGTTTGTTGGCCTTGGATTTGCCTTAGAGAATCTTTAGGAATTCTAAGCACTTATCCTTTCCGCTTCAACTTCCGTCTAGCCTTGTTCGCTACCGTGATATATCCCATTGATCTTTATTTACTCTCGACCATACTTGGTCTTTCGGTCTTACTTTGGTCCCTCGCGGACTAGTCACATTATCCGACCCTTGTCCCTTCTTGGACTTGGTCATCATTTTGAACCTTGGCATTTCCCACCATATTTCCCATTCTGATCCTGGCCAAACTCCTAACGGATCACCTTCTTTCGAGACCCCAATCCTTTGCCTTGGAAGTCTCATCATCGCATACGTTGTGTACTAGTCTCCCCCCACTTAGGAATTCACTCTACCCAATTGGTATGGAGCTAGTCGCAACTTCCTTATTCACCGTCTCCACTAACAAACTCTCTTAGTCTGAGTGGCTTTACTTTATACAGTTATGTTTTCACAACCTTACCATTAGCTATCTCCTTAGACTGGGTTGTTTCACCCTCTACGCCTTATGGTACTTATCTCTGGGTAGTCCATCTTGCCTCAATAGATTCGCCTCCGCTTAACTCATCCGGTTACGGAGCACGATATCTCATCTTGCCTTAACTCCCATTCGATCTTACCACTTGTACGTTCTGAGTTTACCACCCATGTCTTTAGAGTTCTTGATGGTCTAAGTTGATCGACACTTAGTCATTCACTCCGAATCTTAGTCCTTTCCGACTAAATTCTTTATCATTCGCTCTTGGCCAATTTCCGGCTCGATCATAACCATTACATTTCCCGACTATGCCTTAGTCATTTCGGTTCTAACTTTATTCCCTTAGTCATTACGGTTTCAACTTAACCCTCCAGTTTCGATCTTCTTTATCATTGATCCTGACTCGCTCACGGCTTGATCCCTTTTTCCTTAATCTCCGACCACTACCGTAGTCTTCACATTTCAAAACTTACCGTCCAGTTTCAGTTCACCGTTTACCTTCTTATAAGCTTAACTTCCAATTTCCTTAACACTCAATTTCCCGACACTCGGTTCTCGATCTTTTCGCATTATTTCTCGGACCAACTTGTCCATTCATCCTTCGGAATTTCTAGTTCTCCGTCTAGATTCCCTTATCAACATCTTTCATGAATATGAGTTCTTTAAACTTCACATTCCGGCAATCTTCCATTTGCCTTAGTCATCTTTCCTTGCATCTTCCTTTCGGCCTTTTCGTAGCATCTTATTCCATAAATCCTTTTACCGCTCTCCTTGAGCTCCTTTACCACTCTCTTTGATCTTTTGCGATTAAAAATCGTCACCATCCTTGTCCATTTCCGTTGGATTTGGACCCGTGACTAACCATTCTTCCTTTGTCATCTCCAGTGACTTAGCCATTTCCAGTGTCTTAACTTGATTTAGTACTTTAACTTAGCCTCTTTTCGAACTTTCAGTAACTTAACCGAGCACTCGTCTCGTCCGAAGACCGAGCACGCTCTGATACCAACTTGTAGCACCCCGACCTGGAATTCCTATCCGCAGCCAAGATGTCATACGATTCCAGTTAAGCCGCCTCTGAACCTCCAGGTCTTTAAACGCCTTTGGTAAAATTTCTCACGAGGTTTCCGGCCTAAACCATCTAACTAGCTACTTACTTAGCATTCTAGCTAGACATTTCAACAGTTTATTCATTTCATGCAGCGGAATTAAACTTATTGACCATCATAATTAACTCATACCTTAGCCAATCGTACCTTAGCCATTTGCCGATATCGGTTTGACCACTTCTCGGTGATAACACATCCTTAAACCACCCTTCTTTGTTACTTAGTCACACAACCAACCATCCCCAAGTGACTAGGTAACGCGAAAGGTGGCTCGGATACTCCCTCCGAGACTTACGGTACACTTTATCCAACCGATACACTTTGAACTCCAGTATATAACCCGTTCACCATTTTCTCCCTCGGTAATACTCTGTCCCGAACACTGCCGGACATGAATACTCAGCTTCCGAACGTTCTGTCCAGATTTTACCCTGCGCCGAACGCACCAGAACACAATCCGATCACTGCCATCGTTCGGAACAGCCTTTCCGAACGTGTTTCCTGGACAGATTCACGTGTAACTCCTTCGGAATGACTCTCCGGTCATGCTTCCAGTGGATCATCACGCTTTTACCCATCAGATTATCTATCCGAACATGTCTCATGATCAAATCCCTGGTTTCCCTTGTCGGTTCACTGATCCGAACATAGATTTTCCTTCCGGAACAGTTTTCTCTCGGTCGGATCTTCTCCCGACCGTGTATCTTCACACTCTGGACCATTCGACCAATAATTACTTGAGCATTCTCTTTACCAATCATCAATCTTCCTCTGATGAACACAATACACGGACTGTACCACGTTTTCCACCATCGGAATCGCGATCCGAACATGTACAGCCTTCGTTTCTCTATCGGAACTCCGTAAACCATTGTCGGATCCTTGGTCCTCATCAATACTCTCGAGCAACCTTATGCAACACGCCTCTTAAGCACTTTCTGGTCATGATGCACGACCAGTTCTGTGCTTTCCACTATCGGATCGACGATCCGAACGCGCACAGCCTTCGCCGATCACATAATTCTCTTTCGGATCATTTCTCTCGGTCGGATCCGTGATCCGTTCATGACTCACGAGTAATCTCCTGCAAAACATCTATTAGGACCATTCCAGACGCGATGCACCATCCATTGCTCGTATCTTCTCTCGGATCAACCCATCCAAACGGTTTCTCCGACCAGACTACGTTCGGATGCACTGTCCGAACGCGCAGACAGTGATTACTCTCGGTGATCTCCCTTCGAAACGTGAATTCCTTGGGTTTCTCTGTGCCAAACTCGTTCTGTTCCTCCCTCCCAATAAAATAACCGTTTTCCTCGTTTTATACACGGCTTGGGCGCGTTTTTCCCTTAGGAAACCGTCCATAACCACCCGTAACCGCCCGTAACCGCCCGAAACCACCAGTAATTGTTCGTTGCTGTCCGGAAATCATTTAAGCCCATTAACCAACATTCATCTAAGTCTTATTTAGCTTAGACTCCCTTTCCGGACCAGCTCATTTCTCCGGAACTCAATTCCTTTATGCGGTTTGGATACTCGGTTTTCCTTAATCAAATTCCCAATTTCCAANTTCATTTTCAATACCCATTTAGCTAACGCTTCAGTAACCATCTGGATTATGTCTTTGTCTTTCTCGACCATAATCCTAATCAACCCGACTTTCCAGTAAGGATTGCGAGACGCGGATGTTACACTGGGCCTGGTTGTATCTTTGAGAATAAATACGTGTCATGCAATGTTAGGTATTAATGTTTCACAATCTTTTTGACTGATATTGTATAAAATTTACATGTTGTCAAAAAAAAACATATATATATATATATATATATATATACACACACACACACATTGTATAAAATTTACTATCAAAGTATTTTTTTGTAAAAATATCTAGAAAGTTAGAACATTAATAAATAATAATATACCTATTTTATTTGGTAAAATCCAAACGTCATTTTCATCTGCAGCTGTTGGTG
The DNA here is from genome assembly GCA_900406275.1 of Anastatica hierochuntica. Lineage (NCBI taxonomy): Eukaryota > Viridiplantae > Streptophyta > Magnoliopsida > Brassicales > Brassicaceae > Anastatica > Anastatica hierochuntica. The sequence goes on from OVAN01016597.1 coordinate 5,054, forward strand.
GAGGAGCTCGAGCTGTTTCAGCTCGCGACGCTTATGATGAACGTGAGCCGACCGGCGGTTCACCCGGTGGATGTTGTTCCGGTGGCTCCAACTGCTGGAGCTAACGAAAGACCGCCTGTGAGGATGAAAGATGTGCAGGGCATGCCTGGAACCACCGGCGGTCTCATCCTCCGCCTCTCTCAATTCGTCCCTGCCCTCATCTCCGTCTCCGTCATGGTCACCACCTCTGACTTCCGTTCCGCCACCGCTTTCTGGTAATCCAACTCTAGACCTGGGTTTTAGGAATTCGACGGCTTTGTACGATTTTAGATTCTGAAACTTTAGGGCTTTTGATCGTCTCTTGATGCCTTTGCTGATTTGAGTAATTCTTTATGGTTCCATAGTGATGAGAATGTTTTGCTCATCTAATTTGTATGATACTGACTCTAGGTTTTATCCTTCTTGTTCATTGTTGTTCTAAGGTTTTGGGTCTAAGTTGTTTTGTTTGTAGAACGAACTCAGGTCTGATGCATCACGATTCGCATTCGTTTGAGCAATTTGGTGTTCATAATATGAGCCTGACAAGACATATATCTATCACCTGTCTGACAGTTGCTTGGTTCTTGCTGTTGCCCTGCAAAGCCTGTGGAGTTTGTCTCTTTTCTTTATCGATGCTTATGCTCTTCTGGTGAGAAGAAGCCTTCGGAATCATTTGGTTGTTCAATGTTTCACAGTTGGAGATGGAGTAAGGACCTAACTCAACCTCCCCCTCTCTCTTTTCTCCCTTATCTTCATCTGAAATGTTGTTTTATTTGTGTTACTCTGCTCGCAAAATGCGTAATTATAAGTACGCATCGAGATTTAAGTGACTGTTTTTCAGCTCCAATCCTCCTAACATGAACCAACATCTCCGATTTTTGCAGATCACATCAACCCTTACGTTTGCAGCTGCATCCGCGTCTGCTGGGATAACTGTACTCATCAATGATCTTGACAAATGTAATGTCAACCACTGCACAAGGTTTGAGACAGCCACAGCAATGGCCTTCATCAGCTGGTTTGCTGTGTCTCCCTCATTTATTCTCAACTTCTGGTCCTTAGCCACTCATTAATATAGCACCATAATTATTGCTCAATTAGCTATTGTTTTGAGTATTACATTGGGAAACAAAATCATAGTACTAGAGAACAGTTCCCCTTCTTCGCTTGGCTCTGATCTTATCAGTTAATCGCAGTCATGTCACTTTTCATAAGTCATCTAGCTGGATGATTCATGTGGAATCTTGAGGCAGAGAAAAGTATGAGGAAAAAGGTTGTGCTTAGGTTTGGGTGAATAGATGATGTTGATACGTAACTTGTTTTAGTTTCCATGTTAGATAAGTTGATGCATAAATATGTGTTGTTTCGTTGAGCTGGGAAAAGTGTGCAAGCTTAAACTTCTCCATAGTTTCCGGAGTCCGATGTCCAACTCAATCACTAATCCAAATCTTCTTCTTTTTCAATTGCTCCGTTCCGAGAACAAAGTAAGGAAATTGATGGGTATGAATGCATTTGAGAGGGGCTGAGAACTGAATTCTAGTATTGATATTTATCAATACAAGGTTATACGAGGTTGGTGTTTTTACTCTTCTTTATCCGAATCAGCATTGCTGCTAGATGAATAGGGAATGAAATCAATCGTATTCCGATTTGAATAAAGATGCGAAAACAATGACTCGTTCGCGTCGTCCGAAGAGAAGAGTATAATCGAAGATTTTTTTAGTAAACAGCGATGCCAAGAACAAGAGCAAGAACCATACCCACTACTATGGCCATTCTTCTTCCTCCTTCTGACGATTTGTTTTCCGGTTTGATCAAACCGGACATTTCAAAACTAAACATTAGCAGAACCAGTACTTTGATTCTAAGCTTGGACAAAGCCCATAGGTATTCATTCTGCTAGGCCTAATTATGTCAAAAGGTAATTTCGCCAAATTTAAAGCTGGAATAGCATTTGGTAAGAGACTCACATGAGTTTCTTACCATTAAAATATAATAAATTTAATTTTTAAAACTATAGATTTTATTTAAATTTCATTTAAATTTTATTTGACCAATCAAAAAATGACATATTAGCATTTGAATCTTTAAACAAGAGAATTGTCTCTTATCTGAGAGACTCTTCTTCCTTCTCTCTCTCTTCCTTTTTATTTTTTATAATTTTTATATTGTTAAGAGACTCTTAAAATCTTTCCATGATCATGCTCTAAAACCCTAACACTTCAAAAATCTTCATCTTCTCCATCTCTAAGCGCTTCTTTTTCTCGTAACTAAGGAAGAGTTGAAACCTAGAAAATCTGTTAAACCGGAGACAACCATGCTGCCGAAGTTGAACTCGAGCCAGATCGTGGATGTCTACGTCCGTATAACCGCAGGAGAAGTCGGCCCGCGAGTTCTCTAGTTCCGAAGATCGGTCCACTCGATTTGGCGCCGAAGTAGATCGGAGAAGATATTGCATAAGAGACAACCTAGGAATGGAAAGGATTTCAAGTGACCGTCTAGCTTACGGTACAGAACAGTCAGGCGAAAGTGACAGTTGTTCTGTGAGCCGCAACACTTGTGATAAAGGCGTTGAAAGAGTCGGAGAGAGATAGGAAGAATGTAAAGAACATAAAGCACAATGGAATATATCGTTCGATGATGTGACTGAGATAGCGAGGATCATGAGGCCTAGATAAATTGCTAAAGAACTTAGTGGCACTGTAAGAGAGATTCTAGGGACTTGCGTCTTCGTTAGATGTATTGTTGATGGTAAGGATCCTAAAGATACTCAACAAGATGGTGAAGTTGATATCCCATAGAATTGAAAAGCGGATGTGGAAATGATGCCTTCAATTTCTTTTTTGTTGGTCTGAGATTTTTATATTCTTATGTTTCAATTAGAACAACATCAATTTTAGATTGTTTTTTTGCCGATTTTGATCAATCCATGATCTAGTTGGTAATTGTATGCTTCTTGAATATGTTATTCGATTTTTATCAAAATGCTATTGTTTCTTTTGTGCATCCACCGAGTTTATGATTATGGGCTAATTGTTATACTGGTTAGTCGAAGTATCTAACATTTGCCGAGACTAAGAGCGAAAGAATCTTATAGCACGCATTACTCTCGTTGGTATTTTTTAATACACACTCGCAGACATTGCCAGTGAGGCTATCACACATATAAACGCAGAAAATAGGAAGAATAATCATTTGTGTGCTCAAAAAAATTTAACAAAAAAGATATTGATATCCGAAAAAATAAATATAAAACTTTTTTGGAGATATTGAATTTGTTTTGTTCAAGACAAATAAAATAGAAGAACTATCATTTTTTATAAAAATAATCTTTTTAATATAATATAAACAAAGAAGTAAAAACTCAAAGTTTTAAGAAAGAGTTTGACCAAAACTCAAACGTTCTCTTTCTTTTTTGGTCAAACAGTAATTTTCATTAGCTTAAATCTCAATACCACAAGGGTAGAATTACATAATAAAATACTTCTTAAACTTATATAACTCAAAACATGATAGAAACTGGGATAAAACGACTGTGAATCGAACATCTCTAGGAAGCTCGAAATTGTTGAATGGGCATCTTCAATTAGGGTGAAGAAATTGAAAACGGCAAATTGAAAACGACAAACTGAAGCGATGATAATAAAACAAATCTTAACTAAAAAACACATGTCATCAATCACTGGTACATAGTCGTATAATAGTTTAGTGCATCGAATCTATTTCCGAACTAGATTTAGATATTTGACATGTTTTAAATGAATCATACATAGACTGTGATTTTTTTTGTCGTCAGACTGTGATTCACCTTGTTGATTGTTTTTCAAGATCGTGTCATACGGTGTCGTTGTGGAGTGTGACTACAGCTTGGAGTTCACTTGTTGAACCTCAAAACATGGCCATGACCTGCAAATATTACTGTGTTTGCTCTATTATTTGTTGTTTAATTAATAGTCCCCCTCAAATTTGGTGTGGATGGAAAGCAGACACTAAGTTTGAATCTTAAATCAAAGAACGACTGTTACAATAGTGACTTAATGAAGAGTTCAACTAGTTGACCAGTTGCTAGAATGTGTTTAACCAAAATCTCCGTAAAAGCAACTCTTTCTCTCACATAGTGATTGTCGACCTGAAAATGCTTTGACTTCCCATGTAATGTTGGATTTGCTGTAAGATACACAACATACAAATTATCAGAGAGAAGTTTAGGTGTATGTGTTTGACGAAGATCAATTTCTCGGAGCAAAGAAGAGAGCCAAGTAACTTCATAAGTAGCTAAAGATAAAGTTTTATATTATACCTTGATAGATGACTTCGAGACTGTATGATGTCTTTTAGCTGACCAAGAAATAATGTTTGATCCCATAAATGTGCATAATCCTCATGTAGGTCTTCTAGTCTCTACACATCTTATCCTTCATTTTTATTGTAACACCTTAGAGTTGAATCAATATACGAAGTTATGTTGATCCCTATTTGTAGAGTTCCTTTCAAATATTTAAAAGTTCTCTTTAAAATACTAAAATCTTCATTTGTAGGTGAGTCATCTTCTTACATATAAGGTGTACAACAAATTGAAAATTTGTATGTACGGGTCAAGTATTGAAGCTTATCACCTAAGCTTCTAAAGTAAGTTGGATTTGAGAAGATTTCATCAACTCCTGCAAGTTTATTCAGTTGGAGATGTAAAATTTTAAAAGAGTAGGCATAAGAGCACAATCAACCATTTATGCACTTGTTAGAAGATTTGTAGCATGCTTTTCCTGAATTATAAATAGTTCATCACCATGAAGATATGCTTGAATCCCAAGAAATTAATTTAGATCAACCATATATGTCATTCTGAACTGAACCTTGAATTTATCAATGAATTTCTCAATCAGCTTAAAGTTGTTTCCTATCAAAAGAATATGGTCTACATAAAACAGAAGTAGTATCACATCGGATCCTTGAAGGTAGACAAAAAATGAAAGATCTCGAAAGTTGTAGATAAAACCAAACTCTAACAGATAAGAGCGAAATTTAGCAAATCATGCCCGTGGAGCCTGTTTTAAACTATAGATAGCCTTCTTTAATTTGCAATGATGAAGCTTTTCTGAGTTTTCAAATTTTGGTGAATGCATCATAAAACTGCTTCTTCTAAGTCCCTATGAGGAAAAACATTTTTTACATCAATTTCCTTAAGATTCCATTTGTAATTCACTGCTTAGGCTTCACTTATTAGATCTCAAAATGTGGCTCATAATAATTAACAAAAATAAGTGAAATAATTTGTTACATATGTTTTCGAATTAATTAAAAATAATTTTAAATAATTTCAGAGAATTTTATTTTCTTTCTAAATTTAATATTTTTATAAGTAATTTTATGAACAAAATAGATTAAGGTTGTGTGTATATATATATATATATATATATATATATATATATATATATAT
>OVAN01016598.1:0-10507 GCA_900406275.1 Anastatica hierochuntica
CGGATCTGAAACAGATCCAAAACGGATCAGAAAATGAAATTGTTCTGACCCCAAAAAAATAATAAAAAAGGGCTAAGGATTCGATCCTTAAAACCCTTAATTAAGGATCGATCCTTAGCCTTTGTCAATATATTTAATATTTTTTTATTCTTCTCTCCCTAGGTATTACCGCTAAGGATTCTACTCTCCCACCGTTGGAGGTGGTCTAAGGGTAGAGCTTCTCTTCCAACTCTCAAAAATAAAATTCTTAAAATCTAATCGTTAAGAATAAAAAAAACTCCAATAATCAAATTAGTTTTGTCCTAATCTATTTTTATTTATATGTTTCTCAAACTTTTATATGTATATCTACACTAACATAATGAAAATTTTGAATCCAATATACTTTCGCTACTGTTTTATTTAATTTCACAAAATATTTCATATTTACAGTTAACTATGGTATCTTATATATTATAGTTAATTGGTTTTTGGAAAAATCCATAATAAAGTTATATAAAAAATATAGTCATATGTATGTCTTAAAACTTGAAATGATATATCAAATTTTAACAAAAATTAAAACTTTGAACGTTATATCAACAAAAAGTAAAACTTTAAATGTTATATCAACAAAAATAATTATTGTTACTTAAAACATGTATAAAGTAAAAAATCCAAAATAAAGTAAAAAATGGAGTGGAAAATGGAGTGAGGTTTGGAGATGAATTTAATTCATAATGGAGTTTGGAGTTAGAAATGGAATGAGGTTGAATATGCCCTAATGACCAAAAATAAATAAAATACAGCCAATAAAATTATTTTTTCTCTTCAATACTGTTTTTTTCAATTATGTTATACCACATATGTATAGTCTAGTATTTATTTCAACAAAAAAGCTGTCATTAACTACATCCTAAAATGGAGTTTCAAAATTGGAAGGTGTAGATTCGATTTTTTGGACCAGAATAATAAATGCATGTTTTTGAATTTTGTTTTTAAATATTCTTTTAATTTTTTTTAAAATATACCGTCGTCTTCTGTAATACGCCAAAATATATATTAAAAAAAAAAGTGAAGTCTAAAAACATTCTCCATCTATCTCCTTATAAAATTACGAAACTTGAGAGTATCACTACTTTGAGGAGAGATTCACTCGAATCCAGATCGTATTACGGCGACGGCGATCTTGTAGTGTCGGCGCCGGAAAATTGTGGCGATTAGTAGGTTCGAAGAATTCGAAATTCTGTAATGGGTTGCGTAAGCTCGAAGCAGACAGTCTCTATAACGCCTGCGATCGATCACTCAGGGGTCATTAAAGACAGTGAAAATGAGTGCTCCGGATCGGGTCGGGTAGTGACGGAGGATCCGCCTCGAGCGACTTTGAAGAAGCTCGTGTCCTGGAGGAGTAGAAGTGGGAAGAGGAGCCAGAAGAGCGGCGGTGAGTTTGGTAGCGAGTTGAGCGAGTCGGGCCGTGCTAGTGAGTCGTTGAGTTTCCGCCTCGGTAATCTGAGTAGATACCTTGAAGCTGAGCAGGTCGCTGCCGGTTGGCCTGCTTGGTTGAGTAACGTCGCCGGCGAGGCTATCCACGGTTGGGTTCCACTTCGATCCGATGCTTTCGAGAAGCTTGAAAAGGTTTGTCTCTCACTCGAAACTTTTTGATTCTCTGTGTATGGTGTCAAATGGAAATGCTAGTTTGAAAGAATAAGAAGAAGAAGTTGTGAAATTAATGGAGTCTAGATTGTTTTGTTAGATTGGGCAAGGAACTTACAGCAGCGTGTTTCGTGCGGTGGAGACCGAAACCGGGAGGATTGTGGCATTGAAGAAGGTGAGGTTCGACAATTTTGATCCAGAGAGTGTTAAGTTTATGGCAAGAGAGATTTTGATACTTAGAAGACTTAATCATCCCAACATTATCAAACTCCAAGGTTTGATTACTTCAAAACTATCTTGCCACATACAACTCGTGTTCGAGTATATGGAGCATGATCTCACTGGTCTTCTTTCTTCCCCTGATATCAACTTCACCACACCACAGGTTCGTCGAATCATACCTCCTGATGTTGGGGAGTTTTGTTTATATATTTTGGTTGTATGTATGATCATCTGTCTTGCCCCCTGCAGATTAAGTGTTACATGAAGCAACTGTTATCTGGGCTTGATCATTGCCATTCACGCGGCGTGATGCATCGAGACATAAAGGGTTCGAATCTTTTGTTGAGTAATGAAGGAGTACTAAAGGTGGCTGATTTTGGTTTAGCAAACTTCTGCAATTCTTCTGGGCACAAGAAGAAGCCTCTTACCAGTCGAGTTGTGACTCTGTGGTACCGTCCACCTGAGCTTTTGCTCGGGGCAACGGACTATGGAGTATCTGTTGATTTGTGGAGTGTTGGCTGTGTTTTTGCTGAGCTGCTTCTTGGAAAGCCTATTCTCCGGGGAAGAACTGAGGTAAACCGCATAACATTCTCTCCTATTACTTATGGTATTGGATCTTTTGGTGATGGGTATGTTCTGTTTTACTTGGTGAAAAGTTAACTCAGTGCTATTACTTGAACTGTATTGAGCAGGTTGAACAGCTGCACAAGATATTCAAACTGTGTGGATCTCCACCAGCAGATTACTGGAAAAAGTCTAAACTTCCTCATGCAATGCTTTTCAAGCCACAACAAAATTACGATAGCTGTCTCCGGGAAACCTTGGAAGATTTGCCTGAGCCTGAAATCAATCTGATAGAAACTCTTCTTTCTATTGAAGCCCACAAACGTGGTACTGCTTCTAATGCTCTTGTTTCTCAGGTAACCTTTTTATCGTTGCATTAATGTATTAACAAGTTTGAAGATGTAGAAATTTGATTTCGGGTACAACTGAAAATGTTGCCTTCTGGTTTTTCAGTATTTTACGACGAAGCCTTTTGCTTGTGATCCCTCAAGCTTGCCAATATACCCGCCTAGTAAGGAGATAGATACAAAGCATCGGGACGAAGCAACAAGGTTAGAAAATTCTTTCATTACCTAGCTCACAGCTCTGGGAAATAATCTAGTCCACCATTTTGGTTGGCCATACATGTAAGGTCTTGGAAGCATTTGTAACATCCCTGGACTCCATGTCAAATTTTCAGGAAAAAGATTAGCGGAAATGGCAGACGTGGTATAGATGCGAGGAAGCCAACACGGAAGGCTCTTTCATTCAACAAGTTGGCACCAGTTGAGGTATGTCATACTTACTCTCTTGTCTACCTGTTAAGAGTAAGAGTATTATTCAGAAACAAATTGGTCATTTTTTCTGTTTGCAGGATGTGCGGCACCAAACAGAAACTATTAAGAAACGAATTGGTCATTTAGTTCATAATTCGATCGAAAGTGAATCCAGGTTATGTGGGAAACTACAAACCCCATTAGATCACAAGAAAGACGAAGCTTCACATGTGAAGAATGCATCACAAGGAGATGTACCTTTCTCAGGGCCGTTACAAGTCCCTATATCAAGTAGTTTTTCTTGGGCGAAACGAGAAAAAGATGATGTGTGTGTTAGGGTATATAACCGATCTCTCTCAAGAGGTCACAATCCTAATAACCTTTTGGGACATTCTCCCACATTCAATGGAACAAGTAACATTGAGAGGAAGATAAATGAGGATGAAAACAAGGAGAAATGTGAGGGTAAGACAGACTCTCGAGGACAGGAGTCATATGAGATGGTGAAGCGTTCTATGCTGAAGCAATGGAGACAACTTGAGCGTCCAGATTCCTTTAGTGCATCTGACGAGTACCACTCGCAGGAACTGTCACTGGGACTCTATCAGAGAAATGAAACGGCAACAAAACTGGGTAATAACTTGGTACGTCCATAGATTATAGAAGCTTTATAAGCACCCTTCTAGTTTTTTTTGTTTTCAAAATTTCTTATGGAATCTCTCGGCAGTTTAGAGCTGTTGATAGGCAAAGTATGCTTTGTGGCAGATGTTAAACTTAGAACTTGGCTCTTTACTTATTATGCTGTAATTGCAAGTGTTCAAAAGTCAATCATGTCTTAGAAATAACATCACAGTAATTCAAAAGATATGATTGGACTGCTGCTGTAATAGTCATTTCTGAGATTTCAAGAACAGCTATATACAAAACACACATGCATAAGATATCGTTAATGTCAGAATCATGTTTGCTCAGCTGTTTAAGTATCTTTTTCAATCTCTCTTTCTATCTCTCTATGCACGCTTTTACCTAAAAGTTGAAGGGACAGAGAAAAAAGTAGACACGATTTGGATTTGTCTTCTTTTTGGGATTATTGACAAGCATGCTCAATGATGCTGATACCTTAAAGCCTTGACAGGGTGATGGGGACAAAATCGAATTCTCAGGCCCATTGTTGTCTCAATCTTATGGACTTGGTGAACTTCTGGAACGTCATGAGTGCCATATCCGCAAGCTAGTTCGAAAACCGTGGTTTCAGAAAGGTAAGTTCAAACTTAGTGTGTGGGATAATCACAACACCCTTCGTTTCGGTGTGTCTTGGTACTTCTCATTCTTGGCTACAATACGCAAACTGGTTAAGCCAAGACATTTATCTTTGTTGACAAACAATAGAGAAATCTTCTTTGCTCAACTCTATTATTTCAGGTATTGAGTAAAAAGATTGGAAACATGAAGAAATAAATGTGTTGGTCTCTTGAACTTGCAGACAAAAAACAGGAGAAGTGACTCTGTTAGATTTGTTCTGGTCATCACAAAACCTCTCAAGGTGGTGGTGGACTCTTTTGAGGAGTTATGTTTTGATCTGCAGGATTTGTGATTATCAAGCATGATGGAGAAAAGGCCATGAAGCAAATTCTTTGTTAATTTTGTTTGATCTTTTTAAAAATTATAAACTACACTTTTTGTAGAGCCTATTCACTTGTAGAATTAAAGAGTAAATAATGTATATAGAGCTCAGTTCCTAGAGTAAATAATATCTGTATAAACAGCTTTATGCTTTTGTCCCAGTACAGTTGTATAACAGATGACAAGATTTGTAATATAAGATATTAAATTGTATAATACTAAGTTAGGACCATATTCTTCCAGGGGTTCCTAAGAACCAACTTGCAATTTATTAGTGACTACTGACTACTCTATTATATATATAAAAAAAATTAAATGTGACATTCTTATTTGTAACATCTGTATTCAAACTGAGACAAATTCAATTGTTGATTTTATATGAACTACTTTACCGTAAATAAAACAGAAGTTGGCAAATACCGTTGTCTTCAGCACCTTTTTGTGTATAAGTATACGTTTCTACCACTGTAAAAACACCCTTCTTGGTGTTGGATCCATAGAAGTTTACTTGTGTTCTGAAGCCTCACGGATTAACCAAGGAGCCTCGGCTTTGTTAACCAATACTGCTCGAACCTTTGTCTTGCGTACTCCATGTAATCAAAGTCGATTTCATTCACATGTTCCTATACAGTTTTACAAAATCAAAGCAATTATATATTTGTATACAAAATGTGCAGGTATGAAAGAATGTCCTTTAGTACAACATACCGATATAATTCCCCATAACCCCCAAGTTAGATGACTAGCAAGTGTATATTTCTCAACTTCTTCAAGGAGTTTTTCGACCATAGTATTACTGGGCTCTTCCTCGCCTGGACTCGCAAGAACCAAAAAAAAAATTACATTTGAGAAGAAATGGAGCATAAGGCGGTTTATTAGCCAAAAGGTGTGATGAAATAATCACCTGAAGATCTCATATAGGTTTTCAGAAATCGTTTACGCTCCTCCACACCTGTTTATTTTGGTTATATATGATTCATCTCTTATTACCATTTCACAAGATAAGGAGATATGGCTTGGACGAAACACGTACCAGGGTATTTACTATAATCCATGATGTGAGGTGTTTCAGTGTGGTAATCTGCAGCCATCTCGCAGAAGTGATTTGCAATGTCGTAAGCCACGGGATTGTAGCATGAATATTCATAATCCTATTTTTTGGTAAGACACAAAGCCCCTAATTAGAACCCATATACTAGTAATGCTATACAAGAAAAAGAGAACTGATTAAAACAAATCTGTGAAACCTTACAATGATGGTTATTGCTTTGGTTTCTTCATCCATCATTATGTTTCCATACTGTAAATCATTGTGGCAAAATCCAATATTTTCATTGTTTTTAAAGAGAGCCTTCTCAAGTGAAATGATCTCCATCTCCATAACATCGAGCCGAAAGGTCTCAGCTTCTTCTGGTGAAGCTAGTCTCTTGGCTGCATTTAGCCAGTTTCTGAAGTTACAAAAAACAAAGTGGATAAACAAATTCAAAAAGAGACCAAAAACGTAAATGATTTACCAAAAAATCAAAGTAAATCTAAGCAGAAAGCAATGAAATATACCGTAACCTATCCCAAAGCAAAGCCTTCTTCACACCAGGCATTTCAAGACCATGAAACTCCTTCATCCTAGTTGCTATCCGATCAGAAATCGCAGGGTCACGCAAGTCAGAAGCAGAAAGGGTCTGTAATTTAAACAAACAAGTTATGTATTTGACTAAACAATACCCATAAAACCTAGTGAAAAAGATCCATACTTACCCGTGCATTGAGGAACTCTTCGATACGGCCATTTCGAAACCGGCCTAACAACAAAGGTCCATGTCCATGTTTTGACATAAACTCAAATGTCCTAATCTCATCTTCTCTGTCAAAGAAAACCTCAACACCTTCACCATAGATCCTAACCAAAACCTTACGAGAAGGACCCTTTTCTCTAGTTGGCCATTTGATCTGAAAAACCTCATTGGTCATTGCACCTTTCAAAGGGATAACTTGTAAAGCTTTTGAATCAATCACATCTTCCCACTCTGATGCTATTGCTTGTAGAGCTTCTTTCACTTCTCGAGGCAAACGATACTCTTTACTCTCTAATACATTCTTCTCTGTAGCACCCATCGTATAACTTGATTTGCCACACACACACAAACACACAGAGAGATAGTTCCTATGAACAAGAAGATCAAACAAGAAACTTATAAAAAGATGGGATCTTTTCAATCTAAAACTATAAGATTACACACTGACTAATCTGGGTAATGTTTCTACAATGGAATGGGGTCAATTAGTTCTTCCAGAAGACGATCAACACTTAGTGAAAGAGGGAGAGAAAGAAAGGAAGCTTACGTCTTTGGAAAGAAACCCAGAAGGATAATACGAGAGTGACGATTAGTCTCGAGAGGAAAAATTGAAGAAGAGAGATTATGATGGAGAGAGAGATTATGAAAGTTGCGCATCACGAGGAAGAACAGAGGATAGAATCATCAATACAAGATCTGGTGGGAAAAAGAAATGGCAAAGAAAATAAAGGGCTATTTGTTAAATAACATTTAATTTATCAAACTTTTGACATTTTTTCGTAACTCCTTCAATTTCTAAAAGTATCACTTTTTGGACACATAATTTAAAATAGATTAAAAAGGGTAATCCATGTGGCATGTATACGTGCCGCACGACGCATTCACTATTTGCCTCTCACTCAGTCACTCACCCTTTCTCTTCACGATTTCTCTAGAAGCTTCTGCAAGAGAAAAAGAAAGTTTTTCTATTTTTTCGGATGAATCTCTTTCTCTTAAAAAGAAACTCTCATGTCTCCTTGCCTTCTTGCAATTCACAAACTTTCGAAGAATTCAACAAACGAAAACATCGTAATAGTATACTGCTTGATTTGCTGAAAAAAGAGAGACTTTTTGTCATATCGTTAAGGTAAGTGGGTAACAATGTTTCCTTTGACTGTTCTTCTTTCTGGGTTTGTTCTCTTTAAAATGGGTACGTCGATTGTGTACGAAAGATACTGAGATTAGTGTTGGTGGATTTGTTTTTTTCTTTTCAGGGTTTTTATCGAGAGGCTAACTGAAGATGAATCCGAAAAAATTTACCCATAAGACAAATGAAATGATAGCCGCCGCTCATGATTTAGCTGTAGATGGTGGGCATGCTCAGTTCACTCCTATGCATTTAGCTGGTGCTTTGATCTCTGATCCCACCGGTATATCCCCTTAAGCAATCTCCAGCGCCGGCGACGAGAATGCGGCTCAATCAGCTGAAAGAGTTATCAATCAAGCATTGAAAAAGCTGCCCTCGCAGTCTCCTCCGCCGGATGATATTCCGGCGAGTTCGAGCCTTATCAAGGTCATATGCCCTGCTCAATCAGCTCAAAATTCGCGTGGTGATACCCATTTGGATGTGGATCAACTGATTATAGGTCTCCTCAAATATTCTCAAATCAAAGATTTGTTGAAAGAAGTCGGTGTTACAACGGCGAGTATAAAAGCTGAAGTTGAGAAGCTTCCTGGAAAAGAATGAAAGAAAGTGGAGAGTGCTTCAGGGGATACAAATTTTAAGGCTTTGAAGACTTATGGAAGAGACCTTGTTGTGCAAGAAGGGAAGATTGATCTAGTGATTGGTCGAGACGAAGAGATCAGAAGAGTTGTGAGGATCCTTTTGAGGAGGACGAAGAACATTCCTGTGCTTATCGGAGAACCGAGAGTTGGAAAAACAACTGTAGTTGAAGGTTTAGCTGAAAGGATTGTGAAAGGAGACGTTCCTAATAGTCTTAGTGATGTGAGATTGATTTCTTTGGACATGGGTGCTTTAGTTGTGGGTGCTAAGTATCGAGGAGAGTTCGAAGAAAGATTGAAAGCTGTGTTGAAAGAAGTTGAGGAAGCTGAAGGCAAAGTGATTCTCTTTATTGATGAGATTCATTTGGTTCTTGGTGCTGGCAAAACTGAAGGGTCTATAGATGCAGCGAATCTGTTTAAACCCATGTTAGCTAGAGGGCAGCTTTGTTGCATTGGAGCTACAACGCTTGAAGAGTATAGGAAGTATGTTGAGAAAGATACAACCTTTGAAAGAAGGTTTCAGTAAGTCTATGTAGCTGAGCCAAGTGTGGCTGACACCATTAGTATTCGTAGAGGGCTCAAGGAGAAATACGAGGGACACCATGGTGCTCGTATACAGGACAAAGCTCTGATAAATGTTGCTCAACTTTCTGCTCTTTACATCACTGGTAAGTTGAGATCCTCAATTCTAAGCTGATGTTGTGGTTTAGTGTACAGTCTTGTTATTAGCATGACATCTTTGTGGTCTTTGTGTGGTTGATTAGGTCGGCATTTATCGGATAAAGCGATAGATTTAGTGGATGAGGCATGTGCCAATGTGAGAGTCCAACTTGATAGTCAACCTGAAGACATTGATAACCTTGAAAGGAAGAGGATGCAACTTGAAATTGAACTTCATGCCTTGGAAAGGGAAAAGGACAAAGCCAACAAAGCTGGACTTGTGAAGGTATGATACAATTTCCTTCTAGCTTTAGTATGTAACTCTTCAAAATATGTTTGTTGTTGCTTTTTAGTATCTTCTCTTGGTTGATTTTGTTTTCTCAAACTGTGAACTTGTAGGTGCGGAAAGAGTTTGATGATCTGAGGGACATGCTTCAGCCTCTCACGATGAAGTACAGAAATGAGAAAGAGAGAATTTATGAGATTAGGCGGCTTAAACAGAAAAGAGAAGAGCTTATTTTTTCTCTTCAGGAGGCAGAATGAAGATACGACCTTGCAAGAACTGCTGATCTGAGATATGGGGCAATCCAAGAAATGGAATCTGCAATTGCTCAACTTGAAGAAACTTCTTCTGAAGAGAATGTGATGCTAACCGGGCCAGAACACGTTACTCCAAGTGTTGAAGTGGAAACATGAGGCTCTGAGGAGACGACCTTATTGTGTAATACTCTTTGATGAAGTGGAGAAAGCCCATGTAGTTGTTTTCAACACGTTACTCCAAGTGTTGGATGATGGTAGATTGACATATGGGAAAGGGAGGACAGTAGATTTCAAGAACTCAATGATAATCATGACATCAAACCTTGGCGCAGAGCACCTTCTTGTTGATATCTCAGGTTTTACCCTTAAATCACACTGCAAGTGCACAACAAATCGCAGTAGTATTTCAGGGATCGAATCCACAAAGACCAAGATACATACTATGATTCTTAGTTTTGGATCAAGCTAGAAGACAAAAGATGGTTGTTTTTTTTTGAATGCAAAAGTAAATAGAAGCAATGCTAAAAACGATGTAAATCAATGGAAGAAAAGTGTCAGGCAATAAGGAATTCGCAGGAAATCAGATCATGAATGCAGGAAATTATCAGGGAATCAATTAAGCACCATTCTAGAACTCAAAACACAGTTGTATAATTTTTCCACTCTCGTGGCTCCAATTACTATGTTTAACAACCTAATAGACTAACTCTCGTTGAACTTAGGAAGTCAAACATGCATTAAGTTCAAGTTTTGATTTGTTCACAAAGCACCTTAACATCAACTCTCGTTGGCTAAGGATACTTTGCTCACATGGATTATTTTCAAGCAATCAAATCAACTCTCGTTGTATTCAATTAACCTAAGATCATGAACAGGGTAGCTAATTAAGTTCATGCATTAAGAACCATCCAAGTGAAGAATTCTGAAGGAGATTCCCTATCATGCAATCCTAATCAA
>OVAN01016599.1:0-10283 GCA_900406275.1 Anastatica hierochuntica
TGATTTTATGTAAGAGTATTACATAAATAGTTTTACGAAGTAATTTATTATTTTTAATAAAATATTATATTGCAGTGTAATAATTTAATAACTAATGGTGTTGTAATACTTTTAAAGAAAGTATGTTTTAGTTACAATTAAAAGTTTTTGTGAATTAAGTTAATTAGAAGAAGTATAAAGATCATAATGTAAAATATAATTGTTTTTAAAGTTATATTTGAAGTTTTGCTTTTGGAGAGAAACAACCCAAAACTTTAAATATAAAGCTTTAGAAACTTCAAAATGAAGTTTGTTTTTGGAGATGCTCTAAGGAAGTGATCTCGAAAAACATTCTCCTTATATCTTTGAATCTATGGTTGAATTCTTATTTGTTGATTCTTATGAAGCCTTCTATTTAGGTTATATTTTTGAGGAATTTTAATTCCGATTTTGTGATTTTTACAATTATTTACTTTCTAAAAACCATACTCATTGTTTGTTACTAGAAAAAGAAAAAAGAAACCCCATGTTATCACTATAAATCACTGTTTCAGGACTGACGTAGAAAGAAATCACTCAAACAGACAAAAGCAGTGCCGGCCCTGAGGGTATACCCATAAAACATTGGTATGGAGCCCCTAATTTTGTGGGAACATTTTATTGAGAGAAAATACATATATTTTACATGAAATAATTAGTTTTGTACGTGTAATTCAATAATAAACTGACAAAAATATACAAAAAAACTCGTGATTATTATAAAACAAACAAATTTAGGGTAAACACCACTACTTTTAGAAGAAAATCAAAGTTGTATAAAAAAGAAAAATTATACAAAATTTATTCTAGTTTGGTTATTTGTTTTTAAAAATATTTATCATTATCCTAGCACATAAAATATTGCAAATAAATTATGATTAACTCCACTATAATTTGATATATATATAATTTTAAGAAGATTATTAAACCCTGGATAAAAATATCGGTGTAAATGGTTGCAAAGTGAAAAAAATAAATAGCATAAGGTGAAAAAATTGAATGGAAAAAGTGAAAAGAATTTGTTTCATTTTTTCCTCTCCTATTAAGGAGAGATATTATTTTCAAAGAGTTTATCTTTTCCATCTTAATAGGCTAAATGTATGCTAAATGTGAGAAAAAATACTTTTTTTTAATAAAGTTGATATATGGTAAAATGTCGAGGAATATAAAATAATTGATGATTTCCACTAAATTTACCCCTTTAGAAACTATTTCGTTTTATTTTTAAGGGAAATTAGGTCCCTAACATAAAAAAACTCATATTTAACTAAATGGCCATTCCAAAAAAAGGAGGGTGTATAATGTATATAAATGCCATTTTACTCCTGAGCCCACTTGTTTTTTTTATTTATTTTAATAACAACACAGATCATATAGTCTGTCTGTATCAGCTATATTACAAATAGTCTGACTATTTTTTTCGTATCATAATATATTTTTTTCCATTTACTTTTAAAAAAAAAAATTAAATACCTATTCTCAAAACTTTGTTTTATGATATTTTTTTTGCATATCATGTTATTTTTTCATTTTCATTTGAATTTTTTTCTTATTATATATCCCTCCCTAAATTTTTGTTCTATGTATATTAAGCTTTTTTTTTCTTGATATTTGTCTATGTAATAGTTATAAATTAATAAATTTTTATTTTTGCCCCCTTGATAATTGGTTATTTGTGCAATTTATAGGCACGCAAAAAATAGTACGACTACAAAAAAATAGTCTCTCGCCGTACTATTTATCATTATTTGCGACTATTTGCAAAATATATATTTGTTTTGAAAAACTCAAAATACGTTAGATAGAGAAAAAAATCTACATTTTTTTGTGTAGTTACAATTTTACTTCAATATATGTATAAATCTATAAATTTATTTAAAGTTTAGTGGGGATAAAAGTATTTAAAAAAAAAACAAAATAGGAGCAAAATAGAAAAATTGTCCCTTAAATTTTTTTTATTTTTAAATAAAAAATATGGGATGATCATATTCTTAAATATTGTTTTTTTTGCTATTACACAAATCTACCCTATTTTTAATCTAATCTCGGGCTTTGAACGTGGAGTGTCTAATAATGCATAAAACAAAACACCCCTGCTTCGAGATTCATATCATATTTTTGATTTTACATGAGATTTGTCACCCAACGTTAGAACCTGACTTGAATTATATCTTCCCACCATATCTGTTATATTTTTTTTAAAAAAAGTTCAGTCAATATATTATGTTAAGCCATACAAAGTTTTCGAAAATTTGTGAAATGTAGTTTTAACTTGTCACGCTTTCTGAATAGATTACTCAATTCCCACAGATACTGTTTCACGTCAGAATATAAAAAGCAGTACAAAACAAAAGTATTTTGATTACACTGAAAGATTCTGGCGATTGTTACTAATGTGGGATTAGTAAATAAATAAGAACAGATGCATATAAGTCTCTCGTTCAAAATATTGAGCAACGTGACAAGAAGGACGATAACAGCAAACTCTGAAAAAATGTGATCATACCCGAATCAACTATGCTCGTCTGAAATATAAATAAACAAGTTGACAAAAAGAAAGTACTACTCCCTTATAATTGATATGCTTTTCCTTTCTTGAACGGGTAAAACCATCGTCTTATAAGTTATTGTTGTTGCTTATGGATCAGCACATATTTATCAAAAAAAGTATCTTCAATTCTAAAACAATTATGGGTCAAAGAAGTTTCATCATAGATTTCTAAAAATATTTTGGGAAGTATCACAAACTCACAATGATATTGTTTGTATAGCTTAGGTATCTTAAGACAAAAGTTAGTGTAATGTTTCTTTATAAGATTCTTTTCAATCATAGTGAATGGAAATCAAGTGCTTTTTAGAAATGTTTTTTAACACTTTGTCTAAGTGCTTCTTCCTCTCTTTTTTGAAACTACAAATTTATTTTGATTTAATATTCTATTAAGTTTTGACATGATGTTTATATATGCACAAAATGTATGTAAATTTATTATTTTAAATTATTTAAGAAAATTTGTATTGCTTTTTAGGATGTTTTTGGCACACCTTAATTCAAAGGGGTTTGACAAAACTACATCCGCACGACAATTAGTTATAGAGACATGAACGTGTCTTGATAATTGAGATTTAGCTTTCATGGTAAAGCTGTTGTATCTTTAAAATATTCTATATTGTAGGTTCTCTCGTAAATTTTTTTTTTTTCACACATATTTGAAATTCTCTGTAGAATAGAATCCAAAACTGGTCAATGAACATTTCCTATATAATCTCCAACTAAAGACCAAACTTCTTACCCTATTTTAGGACCTAGCAACCACTAAACTTGGATTAGCTGGAAATGATTAATAATGATTAGTGGGTGACAAAGTATCATGGGGTATGAGATCTTTACTCTCTTTTTCTTCAAATAAATGTTTAACTTTCTTACTTTTAGGTAATTATATTTGAGACACCGAGAAATCCTCACTGCAAATCAAGAAATGGATTAACAGAAACTTTAACGTCTGGTTTAAATAAATGTGGACCCTCTTTGATACCTTATTGTCTCCAAAACCACAATATTAGCATAAACAAATCTTTGATTTTAGTGACGCACCATCATTGGTTTACAATTTGCTTTCAAAATCATTATTGTATATACTCTTTTTTTTTTACCACCAACAATCGATTAAACGATGTTTGTTAATAAACTTACTATGTTTCTTTCGTATACATAATAGTAAATATAAAGAAGTTTGTATCTCAGAGAAATGTTTAGGTTATTAACAAACATAACAGCGGACATTTTTAAGGAATTTTTATGATGAATATGCTCAAATGATTTTTCCTATCAAAAAACAATAAAGGAAAAAGCAATTAGGGAGGAAAATAGAGGAGTGTATTAGTGGGAGATAGAGAAGAGGACTTTGGAGGGAGTGGGCTTGTAAGATAAACTTTATATCCATCCACACATGAAACATTTTTTTTTTAACACGAAAAGATTATTCTATTATTTAACTTTGAGGTGGTGTAACTAAATGTTGTTTAGCCAAACGAGCTACAAAGTATGCCTTTGAGTTTAAAACCCGTGGAACATACGATAATTTGAAATACGGAAAAGTCATCTTCATCCTCTCGACCTCTTGTAGCTTTGTCGCAAATTCTGGCCAATCATCAGGACTAGCAAACATCCGAATGACATCTTCACTATCAGTGTCGAACTCCTGGACCACATAATGGTCTGCCATTCTCTGCATCGCCCAAATCAATGTCTCAAGTTTTGAATGAATAGGCGATAACCGTCGAATCTGATTATGGGCCCATCAGTGTGCAATCTCCAGTTGCCCCAAACGGTGACCATCCCATCCCACTGTGTACATTCGACGATTTCTAGGATCCATCCACTAAGTAAATATCTCGCAAGCTTATGGCTTGTGTCTGTGTATGTCGTGTATCTATAGCTACCTGTGATTCGTCTTCATTCGCCGCCATCCACACTCGCCATTCAGAGGTGGCATGGCTAATAATATCAGGGGCCTTCCGTGCGATACCTCGAAAGAATTTTTTCGTTCCTTGCCTACCAAATAAACCAAAGGATCCATGGATAAGACTCATATCCCTCCATCTGCCCATCATCGTCGCTTCAGAACATCTAAGCCATGTTACTGTAGACACTCGTAGTGGGAAAGACCTCCGGCACTCTGAAGGAGGGACTAGAGCCCAAATTCATAGTACTTGGAGACACTCGAAAAAAGCGTGAAGAACAGACTCCTCCGAGGTTCCACACATGAAACATTTTAAATAAAATTCTTTGGCAAATATCATAAAATGTAATATTTATAAGTAAAGAAAAAAAAATTGTAGCAGTTTTGGGCTAATGGAAATAATTTTTTTAAGTTGTAACCAATACATGTTCCAGTGGTCGCAAGGAACCGAATAACTATCAACAGAACAGACCAAACTAGACGAACAACTAGTTAATGCGAAATCGATATAAGATATCAAAAAGCGATACGAGGATATATAGCTCTGGTGTTTTTGGCTTGAGTACTCTTACCTTCATTCATTTTGGTTAAATATTTGCGACGTAAGACATTAATCCGGTGCTCAATCAGTTAGAACATGGTTGGTTTATCGAGCAACCCATCTTTAACTAAACGCGATTTCTAAAAATGCAACCACATGAAAACATTCCAAATGGTTTAGCATAAGTTTTATCAAAAAGCCCAAAAGAAGAAAAACTTTATAGCTTCAATAAAGGTAAAATCATCTTTTTGTGTGTTCGGTTTTAGGGCTTTCATCTTTTCTATAAATAGAGGATGACCGACCAAGGGAGAGGCGCGATAAGGAGGCACCATAGCAAAGTCCTGTTGGAATACACCACAGTGGAGCCGCCACCAACTCTAGACAAGAAGCCACTGTTAGCTAACATAAGTCAATTTCGAGCATTATGGGAACAAGGAGGAATCGACACATCAAATAAAATCGGATCGACCTACTGTCATTAAGTTGTCAACCCTCTTCTCTATATCTCAGATGAAACAGATCCTCAATAAGAGTTTTAATCTAAAAGTTATTGGTGTTTTAATAGAAGATATTTCTGTAGAGAGAATATGAGACTAGTATGTAGAAACGTCAGTAATAGAGGGTGAAAACTGCGAAACTCGAGAATGGACTTTTTTGGGAAAGTTTTAAATCAACATATCTATCTTCTCCTCTAAGCGGTTTGTTCTTTGAAATTCCTTACTAAGAGGTATGCATGTTTTTTCGAGATAATATTGTTCAGTCTGCATCTGTGACCAGTCTAGAAGAAACAACGGTTTGGTGGGTCAGACGACGTCTGATCGGGTAAAATATGTGGCTAGAGTACATCTAGAAAATCATTCGCACCGTTTAAATCGTCATGTTAACAGTTAGTTTGAAATTTATATCTTCGATTTTGAGTGTCTAGGAATATATTAGTTTTTCAAGTACGTCTCGTTTTGGGGAAAAGATTACTTGGATCTTTTCAAGATTTTTGTTCGGATAGATTTTCTACAATAATGTTTTATACTCATGTATCCATCCACTAGTGCAAGGAAAACAAGTTCCAGATTCATATACATGGAGAAGCGAACCTCCGACATAATGCAGCGAATTTTTCTATGAGTAAAAAGCTGAAATGAGGTTTGTGATAATCAAGAATTTGCTAAGGTGAGGGGTATATGAGACACTCTAACTAGTTTTTACTTAAACATTTGCGTGTTTAATCTATGGTAGAAAAAAATTTCATTACTTAGCATAAACAGTTAAGTTTTCTGTATAATTGTCAGTTTGCTATAAGCTATTACATTGTCTGAAAGCATAAACCTTAGTCAAATTAAGACAATCCACCTTCCTTTCCTTTCAGCCTTGGTCTGTGAGCTACTTAGTCAGAAGATCGCAATCATGGCCTGTTTGAATACTTGCATTCACGCAAAATGCATCAACAAGGGAATGCTTAGTGAGATTGGCCATCGCGTCTCACCAACCACACATAGAAACACCTTAATCAATTCATATTCATTTCCATTCAGTTATATTTGGGTTACACTTAGTTCCAATTTAGTTTAAGCATAATCTGACCATCGACCTTATCACCAAGTAAACTCGAACACCGGCCATTAGAATTAGTTAAAAGTAAATCATCAACCTAACATAAAATAACATTCGGCCATAAGCCTTATCAGTCAATTTCCTCGTCCATCGACCTTAACTATAGAGAAACTATTCGACCATCGACCATTTATCATGCAATCAAGGCCATTAGACCATCACATAATCTATCTAAGTGTGACTATGATCACAAACTCACCTTAGCCTATTAGTTTGATCGAATAGACTTGATCAGTTCGTTCGAACAATCAATAACACCATAGACGCTTGGAAACCTTCGCTCTCTCGGTCAACTCTCTTGAATTCGCCTTCTTTTCTCTTTTTGTGTTCTTCCTTTTCGTGAAAAATGAGAATAACTGCTTTTTTTTCCTTAAAGACTCAAAATGTTGCATCTTGTTCCAAGAAACCGTTAAGTAACTGTCCAAACGCAACCATTAGGCTAGATAGCCGTTCCTGCTTCATTTTTGTACATATAATCATTCACGCCAATTTCCTCAAGCGAAATTACTTAGTCTTTAGCCAGCTTCCTTGTCTGAATCCGACAGATATAACTGCCTTGTCCGAGAGAGACCAACCATGTCTGAATTTCGACCAGTCACGTCTGATACGAGAGTCTTTATCTGATCTGCCCAACTCAGTCATCCAACTCATCCAAAATTCTCGGAGTCTTCTCTTGGGAACATTTTGGCTCGGTCAGTTAGTTCAGTTCAGCTCAATTCCCACTTGAATGGCTCAAACATTCGAATTCCCTTCACTTATTCAGTTTGTCTCTGACGATCATTGATTGATCTTAGTATTATCCATCGATCTTGACACGACCAAGTAACTCATGGTCTGTCCATGATCGAGTAGGTATAATTAAGCCATGGTCCATCCAAGGCCTAGTCAATGATCCATCCAGTCTGACTATATCTACCCCCTTATAATTGCTCTTAGGCCACCAGATTCTGCCACCACTATATAATATCCATGTTTGAGGAGTCACTGAACAATTTTTGGTCAAGTTTTAAATACTTAGCCGAGTTTTCCTTAGTCTTTCATATCAGTTTATGCATATTTCACGGCCAAATAGTTTTTGTTGTTCAAATTTTCGAACACAAGTGTTACAACTCTCCCCAACACAAATTAAACTCATCATCGAGTCTTAATCTTTCATGATCCTGCTTTTTTTGCTTCTCAAACCACTTACGAAATTTAGCCTTCATTCTCTCTTCTAGTTCCTAAGTGGTCTCTTTTTCATCATTGCAGTCCCAAACCACTTTGATCATTTTGATCTTTCTCCTTCTTTCTACCTTAACCTTTCTGTCCACTATCTTAATAGGTCTCTCTTCAAGTGTTCTCCTTCAATTCTGGTGGTGGTTCAAAAACCACATTGTGTCTATCAAAGATGCATTTCCTTATCATCGAAACATGATACACATTGTGAAATGCATCCACAAATGGTGGCAAATCCAACTTGCAAGTCGCTTTTCCAATCCTTTCCACGACCTTAAAAGGACCCACGTATCTCACACTTAGCTTAGTGTTATGTGTAATTCGATTCTTGCCCTTGTAAGTGACTGCCTTAAGTTACACTAAGTCCCAAAAACAAATTCCAATTCTTTCCTTCGCTTGTCCACATAGCTTTTGTGTCTGTCTTGGAATTATTTCATCTTAACCTTAAGAACTATGATTCGTTCATTTGTCTCTTAAACAAAGTCCCGACCATAGATATTGCGCTCCTCAACTTCCAACATATCAATGTTCTGCAAGGTTGGCCATACAAGACTTCATATAGCGACATCCCAATACTCGTTTGGTAATTATTGTTATAGGCAAATCCAACCAAATGCAGATAATTTTCTCACTTGCCGCCCTAGTCCAGCATACAAGCTCTTAATAAATCCTTAAGTGTATGGATTGTTCTTACGGATTGTTCATCTTTCTGTGGATAATAAGTTTTATTCTTCTAGATCATTATTTAAACTTCTTCTGAATTGCTTTCCAGATTTGAGAGTAAAATTTCAAGTCCCGACCAGACACTATAATTTTCAGTGCTCCAAGCAACCGAGCAATCTCTTGAGCATACTTTTCAGCCAACACTTCAGAGTTGTCCTTTCTATTTACTGCAAAGCAGTGTGCTGACGTAGTCAATATGTCCACTATAACCATATTTCATCCTTCTTATTGCAAATAGGCAGTCCAACCACGAAAGCCATCGTGATCATGTCCCGTTTTCACTCTGAGATCCATAAACTTTGTAACAGTCCACTTGGAATCTGGTGTTTTGCCCTGACCACCTGATAAGTAGGACAACCAACATAGTTGATCATGGATGCATCGAGAACACAGACTAGTGTGCTTCCTTGAGAATTCCTTCTATAAGTTCCTAAACATTTGGAAGCACACTCGGCCAATCACCGAAATGATCCCAATGCTCGAAGTTTGATATTCAGACTTATCATTCTTTGCAGCCTTGATGATTTTCTCATCCTCTTGCAAAGTCAGTCGAACCCTTGTAAGCAAGTATGCATGATCCGTTGAGCCCAATAGTTCCAAATCATGTGATATAAAACTCTTTTGAAAATAAAAATCTACAGTTTTTGGTGGTTCATTTTTTTTGTGAGAGAAAGAGACGGAAAGTTATGTCTTGTACAGTTTCTCCTCCAAGCAAACAAAGTGGGTCGCCTCTTCTTTCTTTTATTCATCTCTCCTCTTTTCTAGTCTTTAAGTCCCAACCAATTTAACTAATCTTTCCATATCTTTCTCAAAATATAGAGTTACCTTCTTTTGGCTCAAGGCATCAACAACAACATTAACATTACCAGGATGATAAGTTATGTTCACATCATAATCAACAACAATTCCATCCATTTTCTTTGTCTTAGGTTCAGTTCAGACTGAGTGAAAGATATACTTCAAGCTCTTGTGATCTGTGTAGACTTACAATTTCCCACCATAAAGGTAAGATCGCCAAATCCTTAAGGCGAACACTACTGTCACCATCTCCATATCGTGTGTAAGATAGTTTAGTTCATGTTTCCTCAGCTGCCTCGAAGCATAAGCTATAACCTTGCCTTGTTGCATCAGTACACAACCTAGTTCTACGCTGGATGTGTCAGTATACACCGCGTAGGGTTCATTCGGTTTTGGCAACTCCAAGATTGGTGTTCTTGTAAGCATCACCTTCAACTTACTAAAATATTTGTCATAGTTTTATGACAAGATGAATTGGACATCATTCCTAGTTAACCAAGTCATTGGCTGAGCCATGCTCGCAAATCCCTTTATAAATCTCTTATAGTATCTTGCCATTATAAGAAAACTACTTATTTCTGAGGCATTCTTTGGTATTGGTCGTTCTACTATGACCTTAATTGTGGGAACCGAAATTCTCACTGTCAATGATACATGGTTCACGGATTCTATGTAGCCAAAGATCAACAGATCAAGTAGCGAGTTAGCGAATTAGTGAAGAAGAAAATACGAAACTAAACTGCAAAGACAATAAGACAGAAATCATGAGTAAGTTAGATAACGAAATTGGATTAATACGAAATAGATTGCGAAGCGATATGAATTTAACGGTGATAAAATACAGGATTCGTAAAACAGGTTAACATGAACGAATACAAAGCGAATACGAGAACAAATCTAAAGTATGCGAAAAACGTAAA
>OVAN01016600.1:0-10506 GCA_900406275.1 Anastatica hierochuntica
CCTTCGACCTTATGCATCTTTATGCATCTTTTCATAGACTAAGTCCTTTCCTACGAAATCTTCCCTTTTGTAAACTAACCTCTTAACATTTGATCATTTCTGGACTTAAGTGTTCGGATTTCCGAACGCAGGTGTTACATATGGCCTCTGCAATTTAAGCAAAAACCTCCAAGTGATCTCTTATTCAAGTTGCCGAAACACTCTCCTGAAACCAATTTGATGGATCTTTCTTGAAGCCACTCTCCTACTTTGCTCTTCCAGCGATGTCGCAACTTAAAGTCAGTGCTTAGAACCTTCCTTTTCATAATTTGTTTCGAAGTATAAAGACTGTCTTGCAGCAATTGCTTCATTAACGTTCCACCACCCTTAAGGTCTTTGTCCTTATACTTAAAACGCCATGATTTGGATAACTTCTTCTTTTTGAATAGCACAACCAACATGTTCGTATCACCTTCAACTCCTAGTTTTTTCACTGCCACTATGAATCCCAAAAATGAGTTCTCATGAAGATCAAATGCCAAGAACACATAAATGGAGAATCTGAAGTGCTCTTGTCCAACACTGATATCTTTAGCTGAATTTGCTCGATAACTTTGAGTGCTTTGAAAGATAATTATCGACAACCCAATAAACTTTCCTCCGTCTTCATGTAGACTTGATAGGATACTCACTGGTTTTGTTTCAGATGTCTTAGAACATTTTTTCTTCCTAATCGCGGTCTTGACATCGTATGAACATATCATGAACTTATCAAGAGATTGTATGCGTAAAACCATACGACAATGGATATGACATGGTGTCTTCGTCATTAATATGTGATCTGACAATCTTGCTGCATCCTTCACCGTATGAGCACTAATATCAACTTCCAAGTGTTCCCATCTTCCTAATAATTGCATCTTTAGAATTGCATTCTTCTTCATATTACTCAACAATATTTTTCCATATAGCATCTGAGATGTAAGAATCAACTCCTTTTGATGGGCATAATCCAAAACAGTGACCAAATTCATTCCATCACCTGAACTGAAGTTGGTGTCCCTTTGTGACCAGAGTGTATAGTGATGCTTTTGTGGCTTTACTCTCAGCTTCTTCTTAGTTTTATGCTTGAACATCCACGTTTTAGGAGAGAGACTTTGCTTCATCCTATTATGAACTCCACATCTTCTTGGTGGCATTCTATCTAACACCTTGTAAGCACAAACATTCATCTTACCAGTTGCATAATTTATGCTCAAAGTTTCCTCTGATCCATCAATAAAGAGCCACAAAATCTCAACAAAATCATCATGTATTGAGTTTATCATGGTCTGCATCACATGCTTTTGACTCGCAACAACCACATCCCCCTGAATGGTTCCAACATATTAACTTGTTGGCTAGGTTCAGAATGTGAATCTGATACCTGATGTGTTAATGCCTTTGTATGAATCCAAATCTGTTGTGGATCTGCTACAATTACGTCTCGTTCCCTCTCAAGAATCAAGTCTTGTTCATTACATTTTGTAGCAAAACCTGATTCTGCTATATCAGAACACCTCTCTGTCACATCCTCTTTATCATTCCAAAAGCAATCTCCATCACAGTTTAACATGAGAACCCTTGAGTTCTGGTGTCTCATATGGTGATTTGGAGTTTCTGACTCATCGCAAAACAAACATATCCCCTTGGATCTTCGTTGTTCAACTTCTTCCACTGATATCTTCCTACGACTTTTGCGATTTGACAACAATGAAGTTTTAGTTACCTCTGGATCTACACAATGAAGGACATTGATTTGCTGATTTTCGTTTTCCATTTTCCTTGAACGTAGAAACAAGATCAACTCGTCAAGTTGCTTCCGGATTCTGATTTGAGCGTTCGCCATTATTGTCGAGCTCCGAGGTTCGTCTTTGCTCTGATACCTTTGTTACGGTAAAACACAATCGATTACTTTCAATTAAAATCAACACACACCAATGATCAAACGTTAATGAAAACGCTAATCATCTTCTCAAGATTCATGAGCTTAGAGATAAGAAACGGCTCAAGAACATCAATGAGGAAATCAAACCAATTCAGATCAGATATTCTCTCAGAAGAGAGGAAGAAGAAGAAGAAGAAGAAGTTCAACAAAATGATTTTCTGGTTAAAACGAAGAAGACGATCCATGGCTTTCTTTTAACGCCTCTTTTCTCAACAAACTTCAGCTTCCAATCAAATTCATCCATGTGTACTCAACCTCTTCCAATCTCTATTTCACACGTGTCTCTCTTATTTCTCTGTAACAGATGCGAAGTACGATAGAAGCTTAGAACATGAAGTGCAAGAGAGAGTTTCTCTACAAAGAAAACATGTATTACTAGAACCCTTTCAAAAGAAACTTACAAGTATAGTTTTGAACAGAATCTCTAGCTTAACATGACTTTTTGATCGAATACAAGATCACAAAAGTCCTCTCACCTTAGCCCTAGTGTTTCCCCTTGCTTACAAGCCTATGAAAACCCTTTAGCTAAGTCTCTCTCTCTCTCAAAAACGTGCCTAATACAAAGCACCAGAAGTTCTACTTATACTCGTATATCAAACGCCATCTTCAAGAAAAGAATCTTTCCATATCTTCTCTTGATACATATTTCCTATATTCTCTCATATGAACATAGGAAATACTCCCTTTTGTGTTTATCACTTTCTTCAGCAAATCTTCAAGTATATTCTTATCCTCTTGCTCTCCAAGCTTCGTCCACGTCAGCTAACTCGTCCAGCTCAGCTCTCAAGTCTTCAAGTCACACGTCAAACTAATTCTCTTGCCGCATATCAGAACTGCTACAAGCACTTCTGCATCTTCAATTTCCTCATCTCATATTGAGTTTTTAAACTCATTCAAAAACCACCTCAACAAGTTGATCCATCTACTACTTCGATTGAGGTAATGGGATAAGGTTAGACATATCAATTTTACAGTTTACTAGTGTTTGGTGTGATCGATATTTGTAAGCCCCACTTGAATGCAAGATATACACGTAAACCTACTCCATAATTATCGCTATAAGCAGAGTAAATCTCTAAACAACTAGGAATTGCCTGAACAAAATGTTCTTCAGATATTACAAAAGCACATATTAAACACTATAAATTAAAGAGTAATGATAGTAAGAGTCTCAGTTACACTAATGTATACAATTGGCAATCTTTTTTTTGAGAGTCTGAAGCACGCTAATGAAATAAAAGAAACCATATAAACAAGACTAAAGAATCATGGAAAAGAAAAGATGATAAAAAATCATTAGAGGTATACCTTTTGTATGATGATAACAAGCAATGGAATATGTATATATACCTTAACAGTTTGTCCACATTTGGATGAAACCGAGGATAGTTTGAATGTTGGATGCAATGAAACCACAACTTATATGCATGGTTTTATGAATCAAGAGAAAAGAAGCTATTGGAATTGGCTTTTTGAATCATGTGACACTACCCACGCTATCAAATTATTATATTTTCATCTTATAGATTAATAGAAATTTAACTGAAAAAACGAATCAAATATTAACCTCTAAAATAAAAAATAGTTATAAAATTAAACAATTATCTGAATCAGATTTACAAGAAAACATACTATGTCGTACAAGGCACGAACCAACCCCTAATATATATAGTAAGTCATCGTTATATACGTAAGTGATTTAACGATTATTCTAATAATTTATTCTAATCATTAACGATTTAAAAATTGCATCGATTAACGCGATTAGTTTTTAAAATAAATTAACTAATATCACATTTATCCAATTAAATAAAGAAAAATATGTAATTGATATCCGTTTAAGAAAAAATATATTAATTAATTATTTGAGATCCAAGATCCGTCAACATTAACAAACATAACCATCTTATCTTAAAACTTTTTGATCTTATATCGTCTATGTTGTCACCTTGCTTGTGATTGAGAACATGTTGTGATGTTGAATCCAAGTTAGCCGCTTCTCTCCAAACCTTCATGTCGGCAATAGCTTTATTGATGATATCTATTATCATCCATCTTCTTCCTTGGAACATGAGACCGTTTGTTGCCTTCCATAGTCTCCATCCAAAGAAAGCAAACATAGATGCTTCATCTTTTTTTCCTTTCTCCAACAATGAGACAGTGTTCTCTTAGGTTTTACTTTGCGTATTTGTTACCCAAAACCATCTCCCAAACCTTTTTTGACACTCTGCACACGGAAAATAGATTATTTATATCCTCTATATCATCTTCACGCAACATACATCTTCCATCATTTTTCAGCTTTCTATTAATTAGATTAGCTGCTATACGAAGAGATTCTTGTATCATTTTTCACCAAAAGTGTTTGATCTTAGGTGGGAGAGATTGTTTCCATATAATTTTAA
This sequence comes from Anastatica hierochuntica, assembly GCA_900406275.1. NCBI lineage: Eukaryota > Viridiplantae > Streptophyta > Magnoliopsida > Brassicales > Brassicaceae > Anastatica > Anastatica hierochuntica. The sequence continues at coordinate 4,372 of OVAN01016600.1, forward strand.
GGAGCTTTAGAGTATTGTTATTATTGGAAGTTGATGGCTTGTCTATCTTATTTCCTCTTGTACTCAAACAGTGGTACCTAGACTTCACAGTATAATCTCAACTACTTATGAAACTTCACTGGAATGTAATGGTTTAACAATAAACTCAGCCTAACCCTCTTAGCTAGTGGAATATCTTCACCATATACCATCAGCTGTAACTTAGCATCATACCACAAAGTTGTGCCTGGTTTCATCAATTCTCCCACCCTCATATTACAATTACCAATATCAAACTTCTTCTTGGTGCTCTTGGTTGAGTAAGAGTCAACTACTTGTCCTTCCAGGCTTTGACATTACTATATTGGCTAATTTCCCACTTAACACCATGTTTCATAAGCTTGGTCCCTTCACATATGCTCAACCAAGCATGACTTGGTCTCCTGCCAACAACGTCCTTAATAGAGATAATTTTGAGAAAAAATCAGCTTTGAAACTTTAGTCACGACTGATTCTAGGAATTGCAACATCTTCCAGCTCTCTTTAGCAATGATTTAGTCTCCCTAAATTTGATGCTCCTATCATCTTTGGTATATGTTTTTTTATCCAATGAGACCTATGAAATTATGTACCTAGAGCTAGCTGAAGACACCATAAATTCGTTACATCTTTGTTGATCTTGTCCATAAATCATTTAGAAAGTAAAAAACAAGGCATGCAATTTATTGTAAGAGCTTGAAGAACTGATTTTATTAGGACATCTTCCCTGCAAGAGTAAGCATTTGAGTATACCAAATTTTCAGCTTGTTTTCAACATTCTGCTCTATAACAAAAAAACACGTCTCTCTAATTTTATCCCATAGTCTCATACAATCCTAAATACCTCCCAAATCCTTTGGTTCGTTTATTCCCATCATATTATCTAAAGTTATATTAATTCTAGGGAAGTGATGCTTACTAAAGGAGATGGCTAACTTTTGATAATTAACTTTATGCCTTGATGCCATCTTATATTTATGCAACACGTACACAATATTTTCACACTCCTTCTCTGAAGCTTTGTAGAATATGAGAGAATCATCTGCAAAAAACATGTGTGAAATGGGAGGTCCTCCTCTACTTGCCTTAAAACCATGAATATTGCCCTTTAAATCTTAAAAAAAGTAAGTACAAATAAGGTGATAGAAGACCACCTTGTCTTTACCCTCGATCTGGTTGTATGTCCCCTTCTTGTGAACCATTGATCAATTATTGAATACGAGACTGAGGCAATACAAGCCATAATCCATCTCCACTATTGATTGAAAAACCAAGATTTTTCATTATAACCTCAATAAAGTCCCGATTCAACCTAATCAAAGGTCTTTGCTATATTCAATTACAAAGCCATATAAGATTCTTTCGATTGTTTTGTTTTTATAAAATGCAAAAGTTCGTGTGCAATCAACACATTATCGGTGATGAGTGTCCCAGAGATTAATGCAGCTTGGTTCTAAGATATGAATCTGTGCAACCCAGGTTTCGGTCCATTTGCCAATATCTTTATAATAAACTTATAGGAAACAATAAGCTTATAATAATTCTGATTTTTCTAGTTGATTTTCCAAATATCTCGTTTTCCCCTTTAATGGTTTCGTCGTTTTGATTCTTCAACAAACTCTAAATATCAATCATTAACACCAAGAGCACCATCATATGATTTATATAATTCCATTAAAGCCAATCTCACTTGTGAAGTTTGAGACCTAATTGCTTTGACACTTTTGATTCGACTCTCCAAATGAGTATTAGATAAAGATTTTACCGTAAAAAGAGAACATGGTCAAGTAAAATATTCCACCTCTTTATAGAATTAGAAAATAGTGCATATATGCGTTTCCAAAATCCAAAGAAAGAAATAGCTTTCACACAAGAATGAGCCATATCACTAACCATAAGATTAAGACTATGACAAGCACATGACATATACAAAGCTTTTGGACTTATATCAAGTAATCGCTTTTGAACGTCTTGATGTTTTTCTTTCATATTAGAACCATTTTCATAACCTTAACCTCTCGCATTATCAATATCAAGGGAAAGAGACTTTAGAGCATCCAAAATTTTTCAAAAAGCCATAGTCCTGATGTATCATATACCTATAGAAACTCTAAAATGTACTCTTCCACTCTAAATTTTTATTTGAAATATTTATATATCTTATTATTAGAGTCATGTGCTTTTGATAACTTACATCCGGTGTACAATCAAGAAACAAAAAAAAATATTTAGCCTCTTTAATGCTTTTTACAGTGGGAATATAAACACTATGAGCTAAAAGAGAGATGAATTAATTATGAATATTATGCCCAAGATAATGATGATGGTTTCATGACTTTGAATGCGTCAAATATGATCATGGATTATTAAATCAAATTTTGCAATCATTTCAATAGAGCCTAAAAAAGTATCATTGTTATCTTGATAAATTTTTTCATTTTTCCTCGAAATGCTAAATTACGTTTAGCAAAAAATTTCACGACAAATATTCTAGTTAAAACCAACCTTTAACGCTCTTTCTCTTTTGTAATTTTTTTTGTAGTTCTTTATCGAGCGTTAAATTTTTTTCTAATCTAACTTTCAACACATTCTATTTTTTCATGTGAGTCATATCATCCACACTTCTTTCATGTTGTTTATGTTAGAATTTGTAATGACTTATAAACGATTTATAAATATACTAGACGAATATCCGTCCTACGTGCGAGATTTGTTTTTTTATAACTTATTTATAATTATTTTTACAAATATTTATATTTTAGTATTTATTTTTAATGGGAACATGAATTTTCAAGGTTTTGTATGACTTATATGCTCGTTAATATCTTTCTATAATATATTCTTTTCAAGATTTTCAATATCTCATATTTTTCTAAATTGTGTCCATCATTCAAATTTATCCTAAGCTCGTAGTTAAGTTTTTATTAGATTCTTTAGATCACTTATTTTTTTTTCTCATAACAAAACTATGCATAAAATCTGAGGTTTTAATTAGACAAAACAATTCAAAAAAATTATATTCAAAATTAATTTGAAAACTTTAGCCAATTAGTTGATATATTTTATTTTATTTATTTTATCAGGATCATCGAATATGACGTATATTTCAAAAGGTTTTTCATAAAACAGATACACATCAATTTATTGAAATACAATAGCTAAACTGGACTATTATATTTTGTAGTTGTTTTCACTTTTTTAGAAAATAGGTAAAACCAAATATTATAATTAACATGCTTGCTAAAACTAATATAATTTGAACTCAATTTTTGTGTTTTCTTTCTTCTTGTCATATTTATTTGATTCTTTAAAGAAAAATTTTTCATATTCTTTGATTGTAAACTTAAAATCTTAAGAATAAATGAAATGACATTTCGTGTTCTCTTATTAGATATTGATTTAATATTATATTAATATAACAATTAATTTCAATAATTTTAAATTACATAGTAACACTTGTCATCTTCATATCAACTGAAATTGACGATGTGACGCATTATTGCAGAGAGTTAACCATCTTTTATATTATAAATAAATTTATGAATTTACTTCCCAGGAACTAGGAGTGGGCAAAATATCCGAACCTGAAAAACCGAACCGAACTTGACCCAAAAAAGTAGCACCGAACCCGAACCGAAATTAATAAAAAACCCGATTGGATCCTAAACTTCAATACCCAAAAAACCTAACCCAAACCCGATCCGCACCGAAATATTTCGGGTACCCGAACTATAATTATACATTTAAATATATTAGTTATTTTTAGATCTAATATCCAATATAAATTCTAGAGTATATAATTTTTAAAAATATCTAGAAAATAGCCAAACTATATGAATTATCTAAAAATATCGAAAAATATTTAAAAGTTTTTGAAATAATAGCTAAAAGTGCTAGAAATACCATAAACACTTGAAATATATACCGTTTTCGTATCGAAATAACCGAGTCAAACCAGTTTTCATGTTAATTTTAGGCATTTTTCATACATTATTCAAAATTTTCTGTTATATATTATTTTAGTTTTGAATTCTTGAGGCATTTTAGTTATATTATAATTTTCAAAAAAATTTAATGTAATTTATACGGGTACCCGAACCCGAAACGAATCCGATATGATCCGAACCGAACCCGAACCAAAATTTGTAAATACCCGGATAGATCTTAAACTTCAAAACCTGAAAATTTGAAACCCGAAAAACCCGGACCGAACCCGGACGGGTACCCGAACGCCCACGCCTACCAGGAACCATGCATTTAATTAACTTTGAATCTAGTTTATGGGATATGGAATATACTTGGAAAATATGCAGCGAAAAGATAATATGGATTTGGATCGAGATTTTAAGCACTTCAAGTATCGTGTCTCTACCACTACAAGAAAACAATCAATTAACAATGAATTTTTTGCGACGAAAAAAATTCGTTGTTAATTAACAACGAGTTAACGACGAATTTACAACGAAAATTAATTTTGTCGTAAAATCGATGGAATATAACGACGATTTCAATCGTCGTTAAAATATTGTTAATTTACGACGATTAGACGACAAAATAATACTTTTTATTAAAATCGTCATTAATAAGTCGTTAAATAACAACGATTTAACAACAACATATTTAACAAGTAATTTACAACGAATTAGAGACTAAAATTTTTATATATTTAAAGCGTGTATTATAGGTATACCTAATAATTAACAACGAAAATTATGGTCGTTAATTGAAAGTTAAATTGTTGTTTGTTGGTAGCAAAAGAAATCATTGTTAATTCGTTGTTAATGTTCAAAGTAAATTCAATGTTAAAATTTATGAAAATTCTATAAATACCTCTTTCACTTTCAGCACAAATCACACCTCAAACATTCTTTCTCTCATCAAACACAAAAGAAAAATAAAAAATGTCTGGCGATCTATACGAAATCCGATGGTGGATGTACATGCATAGAGATGGGGAGGGGTCGGTGACTCAAGAGTTCCTCGGACGACTTGAAATTTTCATGCGTCAAGCCACAAATCTACCGATCACTGTCGAAAGTGGTAAGATGTTCTGTTCATGTAGAAAGTGCAAGAATACACGATTCATTCTTGTTGAAAATGTTTGGAAGCATTTGTTAAATAGAGGATTTACACCACAATATTTCATATGGTTTCAACATGGGGAAGGACATTGGGGTAATGTTGGTAGTAGCAGTAGTAGTAATTATCATCATCAATTCGTAGAAAATGTTAAACCTGCTGATAGGCATGATCATCAATATGATCAGTTTGGTAATTATGACCATCATAATGACGATAATCAACACGATATGATTAATGACATGGTTAAAGATGCATTTCCTCATCAAGCAAATACTGCTACATTCACATATGATGTTAACATCGTTGAAGAACCAAATTTAGATGCTAAAAGATTCTATGACATGTTAAATGATGCAAATCAACCATTATATGCTGGATGTAGAGAAGGACACTCTAAATTGTTATTAGCTGCTAGGATGATGACTATAAAACAGATCATAACTTACCTGAAGTATGTATGGAAGATTGGGTTGATTTGTTGAAAGAGTATCTACATTCTGATAATTTGCCTACTGAATCTTATTGTGAGATACAGAAGTTGGTTGTTAGTTTGGGTCTTCCATTTGAGTCTATTGATATTTGCGTGGATAATTGTATGATTTTTTGGAAAGATGATGATAAGTTGCTCGAGGAATGTCGTTTTTGTGAAAAGCCAAGATTTAGGCCACAAGGGGTTGGGCGGAAGAGGATACCATAACAGAGGATGTGTTATCTCCCTATTACTGATAAATTAAAAAGAATGTATCAATCCGAAAGGACAACAACATCAATGAGGTGGCATGCGGAACATACACCGGTAGATGGAGAGGTTACCCACCCATCAGAAGCAAAAGCGTGGAGAAATTTTAACTCTGTACACCCCGAATTTGCTAGACAAAAAGGTAATGTCTACCTTAGTTTATGTACAGATGGATTTAGTCCATTTGGTATCTCAGGTAGGCAGTATTCTTTTTTAAGTTATTATGGCTCCTAGGAAAGTCATCTCGTCCAATTACATTCAGTTCATGGCTGACCGGGAGGCCGAGGCTCGTAGGA
>OVAN01016601.1:0-10506 GCA_900406275.1 Anastatica hierochuntica
GAGTTTTTAGATATCCTTACGATTCATGTGTCCGAAGGAGAAAACATCGTCTCCGTAGTCCTTCTCAGGCATCGATTTTGTCGGGACAGTTTTTGACCCCAACGACGTTAAGTCTAGACAACGGTAAGTCTAGTCGATGCTAAGTCTAGACGACGNGACGTTGGTCGTGTTTCCGAGTAAGTTTGATTAAAGATGCGATCTTGGACGTTAATTTTGAGAGGACTGTTTTTGACCCCAACATTGATGTTTATGTGAATTGTGAACCTATCAAATTTGTTAGTAATACATGACTAGAAATCGAGGGTCAACGGAAGTTATTCTCGAGGTATCTAGTGTATAGGGCGTTGATGCTACGGAAGTAGATCAGTTCTAGATTGGAATTAGAGTTCAAGACAGTTCTTAACCTCTTCCCTAATTTGTAGTTTAAGTCAACAATGAAAGGTTTCCCTGAGGATACCCGATGCCCAACACTTCTTTGAATTCTGTACAACCTTTTCTTGCTTCCTGCTTTCTTGGTTCTCTTTAATTTCGACATTTGCATCATTCTTAAAGACATCTTTTAAGCCTTAGCCCGCTGTTTGATCTTGATTCTTCATGCTACTCTTTGGTCTCTGTGGATTCGATCCTGAACCACTACAACGTATATATGTATGCTTGCAGTGTTATCCCGGGTGAAAATCGGTTAGTAATGCATGATTAGAAATCGAGGGTCAACGGAAGTTAGTCTCGAGATTTCTAATACATAGGACGTTGATACTACGGAAGTAGATCAGTTCTAAATTAGAATTTGAGTTCAAGACGGTTCTTAACTTTTTCCCTAGTCTATAATTTTTATCAACAATGAATTTTTTTCCTCAGAATACCCGATGCGCAACACTTCTTTGATTGATTTACAACCTTTTCGTTGCTGCCTGCTTTCTTTGCTTTTTAATTTTTGATATTTGTATCATCTCAAAAGACATCTTTTTAGCCTTAGCCCGCTGTGTGATCTGATATTTCTTGGTGCTACCTTTGGTCTCTGTGGATTCGATCCCGAACTACTACAACGTACGTCTATGCGCTTGCAGTGTTATCTCGTGCGAAAACCTGAGCTATCAAGTTTTCTGGCGCCTTTGCCGAGGACCAGTAGGGAGTCTTAGAACTTAGGATCATTGTGTGCCTAAGAAATTTTTCTTTATTTTGTTTAATCTCTTCTTTTTCTTCTTTGTTTTTGTGCTTTCAGGTTAATTAACAGGCCTCATACTAGAAGCAAAAGGATCAAAAATCTTCCTAAATTAGAACCTGAACCTTCGCGTATAGAGAGACAGAAGAAGAAAGAGAAGTTACTGGAGGTTATTGAAGAATTTGAGTTTGCTCAAATCATGGGTGACAACTTGGGAGAACCCATTCAAGTTCATCAAAATCCTCTTTTTCCTGGAGCCCTTCCAGGAGCTAACCCACCTGTTGGAGGTGGTGCTAATGCTGGTACTCAGCAAGCTGGCCAGCAGAATGTAGCAGGTGAGGAGCAACAAGGCGTAAATCAACCTCAACAGAGGATGACTCTGGCACAATAAGACACTCCGGAGGCCTTCTATGTGAATCGTGTTGGGATTCGTCCGCCTTCCATTGAGAGAGGAGGTTTTGAGTTCAAGACAAGTTTCATTAACTTTGTGCAGCAGAATCAGTTTCATGGGTTGCCATCACAGAACCCGATGCACCACCTGGATAAGTTTGAAGCCATCTGTAATACTATCCAGCACAACGGAGTGCCTGCTGAAGCTCTGTAATGTAGGTTGTTCACTTTCTCTCTGAATGACAAGGCTACAAGATGGTACAATAGCTTAGAACCTGATTCTCTGAGGACATGGGATGAGATCATGGCTGCTTTCCTTGGTCATTTCTTCACAAAATCTTGGTCTATATCTCTGCGGAATAAGATTGCAGGATTTCACCAATTGGGTGCTGAGAGCTTTCATGCATCTTGGGAAAGATTCAGAGAATACCTCAATGATTGTCCTCATCATGGGTTCTTAGATATGAATCTCCTTAACATTTTCTATAATGGTGTTGAAGAGAAGTATCAAAATGCTATGGACACCGCTACCAATGTTGATTTTAGTACCAAGACTGTGGAGGAAGCTTATCAATTGGTGAATAACATGGCGAATAGTCAGGCCAATCGCAGATCAGACTATGATCGTGGTAGAGGAGTTGTTAAATCAGAAGCGAAGAGAATTGNAATGTATTAGGAATTCATGTATGAGGAGCTGAATGGTGGACAAGCATATGTGAATTACATTTGAGGTCAAGGAAACTTTGGTAACAGAGGTTTCAACCAATAGAGTCAGTTTTAGAATAATACATACAATCAGAATCAAAGTGTCTTCAACTCTGGATTTTAGAATAAGAATCAGAACAATAGCTATCAACAGAAGCAGTTTGGTTCAGTAGGATTCAAGAACAACTATCAGTCGGGGTATCAGAATCAGAACCAAGTACAAGCTTCTGCGTCTTCTCAAGACAGTGATCTGAAACAAATGCTCCACCAAGTGCTGAAGAAGCAAACTAAGTCTGCTGCGGAGATCAATCAGAAAGTCAATAGCATGTACAATGACCTCAATGGGATGTTTGAGGCTATGAGTGTTCGAATGAAGATGCTAGAAACAGAGGTTGCTCAGACTTCTGCGAGCAACAAATCTCCTTTAGGTGTTATTCCAGCCAAACTGGAGAAGAATCCGAAGGAGTACTGCAATGCTATCACAGTTCAAAGCGAAAAAACAATTGAAAAATCGTCTGGGACAGAGATCGATCGATCCCTGCCCCTGGATCGGTCAATCCATGTCTAGGAAGCCCATAGAAAGTTGCGATATTTGGCGATTGATCGATCATCTGAAGCGATCAATCGATCAGAAAAAAATACAAGGATCGATCGATCTCTATCCTGACGGGAAGGTATCGAATTTTCTCGATGAATCGAAGGCACAGGAGGTTGAGGATGAGTATGTACCACCTCTGCCTTATGTTCCCAAGCCTCCATATCTTTCCAGACCCCGTCAAAACATCAAGGAACGCGAGTATGAGAAACTTAAGAATCTCGTTGGTGAATTACATGTTCGATTGCCTTTCATAGAAGCAGTCAAGATGGTACCTTCTCTTAAGAGGTACATGAAGGAGATTCTCTCAGATCGCATGACCTTAGAACAAGGTGTATCAGTTCTGACTGCAGAGTGTAGCACAGTTCTTCAAAATATCACACTGGAGAAACGCGAAGATCCAGGTCCTTTTGTTTTGCCTTGCAGGATCAGATCTCTTACCTTCAAAAGATGTATGTGTGACTTGGGCTCTGGAGTTAGCTTGGTGCCGCTATCTGTCTCGCAGATGCTTAACATGGTGAACTATAAGCCTACGAAGATGTCTTTGATACTTGTTGATAGATCAATTCGGAAGCCCATAGGTATTCTCGATAACAATCTTGTTGGTGTTGGGAAAGGCTATGTATACACTGATTTCGTAGTCTTGGAGCTTGGTGAAGAACCCAAGGATCCTATCATCTTGGGTAGACCATTCTTATCTACTGCTAGAGCGATGATTGATGTTCAGAATGGTCAGATTGATCTGCAATTGAGTAAGCTAGATGTGTGTTTCAATCTCGAGAAGTCAACCAAGAAGCCTACCATAGATGGGCAAACATTTTAGGTTGACACATTGGCTGAAGTGATTGAGGAGGCTATGGAGGAACCTTATACTGAGGAATCTTTCCGAATTTCCTTATCACGAGTTGACGAAGAAAATGGTCTATTTCGTAAAGACACATTGGAGATAGCTGAAAAGAATGACGTCAAGGAAGTCCTAGATGGAGACATTCATTCTACAGTGAGAAAACTCAAGACTAAAAAGAAGGTGAAGCAGAAAGAGCACAATACTGAGTATAGTTTGGAGTTGACTTTGATTCCTCTAGGATGCGAAGGAGATGTTATTGAGTACAAAGTGAAGCAAAAAGGCAGATTCAGACCTTTCTCCAAGGTAAGAGCAATCATTACACCTGAGTTTAAAGAGAAAGGAACAGCTGCTATGAAGAAGGCAATGAGCTGCATCCTTGAGCTGAAGATTTTCGTTGGTAGAGCTTGCTTTGGGGCGAGTTCGAAAGCCTTTCCAGACTAATCCATCGCCACTACAGTCAGGCTCATGACTTTAAACAAGCGTTGAGTGGGAGGCAACCCACTAGGTAGTTTTCTTTTTCTTTTTAGTTAGGTTTGTAGTGTTTTTGACTTTTGTATTTTGGTCTTTGGTACTTTTTACGTATTTCGTGTTTTTAGCCTTTGAATTTCAGGAAAAATATCACCAGACAAACGAACAGGGACCGGTCAATATGTGTCTCATTTAAGAGGTTATATCACGCGCGTTCAGGTAAGTTTGCTTATTTCATTTTCTTTTGATTTTGATTTTATATTTCTTTTTATACTTACCCCTTCCTTGTATTTGTTTCACACCGAGACGGTTTGAGATAAGTCTGAGGGAGGTTACTGATGTTTTTCTTTTTCTTTTGGTGTTGTTAGAGTCATTTTTGTCTTTTATCGAGTCGGTTTTAGATTTTTTTATGCTTTGTGATGATTTCAGACTATTATCTCTGCGCATTGCACTTTATTTATATGTTCATTAACTATTTTATTTGGACTTTTAGCGCAGGCAAACCAGAGTAACTCATGACCAAACTCCCCAACAGAAATCTCTGGAACACAGACTTTTGTCTGAAATGTTTTTAACTCTATCTTATTTGGCTTACTAATGAACTTTAAATGCTTTGATCCAGGAACTTAAAGTCGGGAATCAAACCCCATCATTCAGGATTACATCCCCATCACATGATTAAGGAACATTTAATGCTAGATTTGATTTGATCATTCAATTTCTATACCTTAAGGCTTTCACACCCAGAAGGTTTTTGATGAAATGCCTAAGAGAACCTTAGGATTGCTAAACATACTTAGCCTATGGGAATAAATGATCAAGGTGTTTACTGGGTGTTTTGACTTATATTTAATGATTGACAGATTTTGGATCACTATCGGGAGATTGAATTTATTTATAATTTGTCAAATGGACTACGATCATGGAAGTGCACTAGTTGATTTCTTGTCTTGCCCTTGAATGGTGTGTTCATTGTAGACCCTTGCATCTTAGTTGCATTTAGTATACCTAATCGTTTTCCTAGCTCTTGAACCGCATTTCTCCATTTCTTGACCTCATCTTATCTAGTTCATTTGTTGTTTGGTTTTCCTTTGTTAATTTCTTTTCTTGTTTTGTTTATTGAATTTTCCAAACCACCATCTAGATTAGGCTTAGATTAATGAATCTATCTTTAGAGCTAAGTGCGTAGACATTGCTCCTCGTGGTTTGATAACCCTCTTGCTACAACTTCTAGCCTTAATCTTGAGGCTTGAGGATTAGAGTTTGAGATCAAACTCGAAAGTAAAATCAAATTCCTTATCAAGTTTTGGTGCCATTGTTGGGGAGCAACATTATTTGCTATTTAGTTATAAATAGTTTATTGAGACTAAGTCACTTAAGTTACCAATTACTAACTCTTGAATTGTTTTTGCTTTGCTTTTTGAAGAACAATGGAAGATCCTCACCACATTAGGAACCAAGGGAACAATGTTGGTGACAAAAACCAAGCTCAAAGGGTTGGGGTTCAAGACCAAGAGCATCCTAGAGCACAAAAGATAGGTGCATTTGATGAACCTAATACAAGGAGGATTAGGACCGGGATACAACCTCCCGCGGTGGAGCCCAATAATTTTGAGATTAAGCAAAGCCTCATCGACATGGTTCAAAACAACAAGTTCAATTGTCTCCCAACGGATAATCCTCTAGACCACCTTGATGAGTTTGAGAGGCTTTGTAGGATGATAAAGATAAATGGGGTGAGTGAGAAAGCCATAAAGATGATATTTTCCCCCTTCTCGTTAGGTGATATGGCCGCTCAATGGGAGAAAAATGTCTCCTTGGATTTAGTCTCTACATGGGCTCACGTTGAAAAGGAGTTCATGACTAAATTCTTTCCAAAGCAAAAAACGGCCAAAATCCGAAACGACATCACAAGCTTCAAGCAAGGTTTCAATGAATCATTCTATGAAGCTTGGGAATGGTTGAAGTCTTATATTAGGTCTTGCCCTCATCACGAAGTCACTAAGGATGCTTTGTTGGGGATTTTCCACCGTGGATGTCTATAAAAGTATAGGAACTCCCTTGATACGGCTAGTAAGGGAAGCTTTGCCAACTTGGATTTTGAAGAAGGTGAGCAACTCATTGAGAATTTGGCTCAATGCGACCAAAGATATGGAAGAGACCGAGATGGAGCTTCCCGAGATGATTCTCGATTCAAGGAGCTTTATGACAAGATAGATAGGCTCACAAGGTTGAACCAAAGGTCTGTTAGTGTTGTGGATCAAGTAGGAAGTGGTAAGGGATATGGAAACGAAGATGACCAAGAGGATCAAGAAGAGATATATACAAGGAGAATACTACCCAAGATCCTACAACCCATCTTTTAAATATTAGAACAACAATCTCTCCTACCGGAACTAAGAAGCAACCAATCCTTCGGACTAACACTATCTGGCTCAAAAGGAAAGGCAACAAGGTTAACCTCAAGGTAACTTCCCTCTAAAGGGAAATTTCACACAATTTCCAAACCCGGCAAACCCACCCACACCACCCTCCAAGGACGATGACAACACCTCGCTATTGAAACAAATTTTAGAAGGTGAAAACAAAGCTGCTATGGATTTGACCAAGAAAATGGGAGACGTAAATCAAAAGATTGATGGTGTATGGAATGATTTAATTTCAAAAGTAGAGAATCTAGCGGCTCATGTCAAAACTCTTGACAACCAAGTAGCTCATGTAGCTCATGTAGCTTCCTCTTCAAAGAATCATGGAAAGGAAATTTTTCTGGGGAGGCCCGACAAGGATCCAAAAGAATATTGCAATGTCGTCACATTGAGAAGCGAAAGAGAACTATCTCCAAGAGAAGCCAATTTAGAACATGTTGTGAGAGGGGAAAAGGAGGAAGAACCGGTTTTACAAGAAGAAGTTAGTGAACCAAATGAGGAAGAACCAATAGTTATCGAGGATAAGGTTATTGAAAATAAAAAAAGTGTGGAAACACCAAAAAATAAAGTTACTTTCACTCCATTCCCTTTCGAACCTCAACTCCCTTTCCCGGGAACGTTCAAGAAACAACTTCTAGAGAAAGAAAGAGAGAAGTTCAAGCACATTCTAGGAGGAGCTCAAGTTACTCAATCGGTGTTAGACTTAATTATGCATTGTCCGCTTGTTGCCAAATTCATTAAAGACGTCATGGCCAAGAAAATCACTTATGAAGAGTCAAAGGTAGTGGTGACTCATGAGTATAGTGTTATCATCCAAAACTATTCTCTCAAAAAGATGGATGATTCCGGTAGTTTCGCTTTACCTTGCTCTTTGAGACCATTAAGATTTGGTAAATGTTTGGTTGATCTAGGAGCTAGTTTGAGCTTGATGCTATTGTCGGTTTCTCAAAGGCTCAGACTTACTAACTTCAAGAAGACAAAGATTTCTTTGATCCTCACGGATAGATCCATTAGGTATCCTATTGGAATGCTCGAAGATGTGAAGTTGGTTGTCGGTAACTGTGAGGTTCCAACCGATTTTAATTTGCTTGAAATGGAAGAGGAACCAACCGATCTGATTATCTTAGGAAGACCATTCCTTTCCACCGTTGGAGCAATCATTAATGTCAAGAAAGGCTTGATCGATCTTCATTTGGGTGATATGACACTTAGCTTCAATGTGACGAAGGCTTTGAAGGAACCAACATTGATGGTCAAGTGTTCTACTATGACATTCTAGAGTAAATGGCGGATGAATACTTGGAAGAGTTGAATGCTCAAGATGCTTTGCAATTGGCTCTCACGATGCCAAAGGAAGAGAGGGTAATTTGACAATGAGGATGTGAATGAGTATGAAAAGATCCTAGACTCCCACAAGCCTTTGATGAAGAGTACTTGCACCTTCGAATTGATTGAAGATGAATAGCTTCAACAAGCTAAAGAGCTTCAACAAGCTAAAGAGATCATCAAGGCAAGACAAAATGGGGAAGATGATTGGACCGAGCTCAAGGCACCAAAAGTGGAGCTAAAATCTCTACCATCGAGGCTAAGGTACGCGTTTCTCGGTCCTAACTCTACTTACCCGGTAATAATTAGTGATAAATTTCATGATGATGAGGTTGCATTACTCTTAGGAGAATTAATGAAATATAGGAAGATCATAAGATACTCACTCGATGATATAAAGGGCATATCTCCTACTCTTTGCATGGACAGAATTTACTTAGAAGATGAATCAAAATCATCAATTGAGCACCAAAGAAGGTTAAATCCTAATTTGAAAGAGGTTGTGAAAAAAGAGATCTTGAAACTACTAAACTCAGGGATTATCTACCCTATCTTGGATAGTACTTGGATATCCCCGGTCCATGTAGCTCCCAAGAAAGGAGGAGTAACCGTAATCAAAAATGATAACAGTGAATTAATCGCAACTAGGACAATTACGGACCATAGGATGTGCATAGATTATAGAAAGTTAAATGCATCAACTCGAAAGGATCATTTTCCATTGCCATTCATTGATCAAATGCTTGAAAGAGTAGCTAATCATTCTTATTATTTCTTTCTTGAATGATATTCGAGATTCTTTCAAATTCCCATCCACCCTCAAGATCAAGAAAAGACGACCTTTACATGCCCCTATGGTACCTTTGCTTATCGAAGGATGCCGTTCGGACTATGTAATGCACCGACTACATTCCGACGCTTCATGATGTCCATCTTTTCCGATTTAATTGAGGATATCATGGAGGTTTTTATGGATGAATTTTCGGTCCATGGATCCTCTTTTGGTGTTTGTTTGTCCAATTTGTGTAGGGTGTTGAAACAATGTGAAGAAAACAACCTCGTCCTCAATTGGGAGAAATGTCACTTCATGGTGAGAGATGGTATCGTGCTTGAACATCGAATTTCAAATATGGGTCTTGAGATAGATCAAGAAAAGATAGATGTCATACTCAAGCTTGAGCCACCCAACACAATTAAAGGGATAAGAAGCTTCCTTAGACATGCGGGGTTTTATCGAAGATTTATCAAAGACTTCTCAAAGATTGCAAAAAAATTGACAAGGTTGTTATGCAAGGATATAACTTTTGACTTTGATGAAGAATGTCTTGAAGCTTTCAAAAATATAAAAGAAGCTTTAGTTAGTGCACGAATAGTCCAACCTCCAAATTAGGAGCACCCATTCGAGATCATGTGTGATGCAAGTGACTATGCCGTAAGGGCTGTGGGGCAAAGAATTGATAAAAAGCTCCATGTCATTCACTATGCGAGTAGGACCTTGGATGATACTGAAGTTAAATATGCAATCACGGAGAAAGAGCTCTTGGTTATTCTGTTTGTCTTCGAGAAGTTTCGTTCTTACTTGGTCGATTCTAAGATCATCTTCTATACGGATCATGCTGCTTTAAGGTACTTAATGGCTAAAAAGGACGCAAAGCCACGACTACTTAGATGGATTCTTCTTTTCCAAGAATTTGATCTTGAGATTAAAGACAAAAATGGAATAGAGAACGGTGTAGCGGATCATTTGTCAAGGCTGAGAGTTCATGAAAAATTGCCTATTGATGATTCATTACCCGAGGAGAAATTCAATGCCATTCACTCTTTTGTTAAAGAGAACTTTGCCTACGACTCTATGAAAAAGGTGAAGGAAATTGAGGAGAATTTGCCAAAGTATGCGAATTTTTTGAATTATCTCACATGTGGAGTTGAGCCACCAAGCTTGAGAAGTGATGTGTCAGTATTTTAGTAGGTTTCTAGTACGGTTTTCATTTGAAATCTATGGTTTTTAGTATGTATTTGGATAGTTTTTGCGCAGTTATATGTTCTTTGTTGTTTTTACAGGATCCGAGCTTGAATGTGCGAAAAGGAAGCATTTTGGATGGATTTCAAGTCTCGGAGGAAGTGTTCGTGCAAACCTGGAAAATACCCAGAATTTTGGACACATATCGACTGATCCAGACAAGGATCGATCGATCCCTGTCCCGATTTGCGGACCGATTTTACGAAGAACCAGATCGAACTTATTTCGAACCGGATTTCACCTAAAAGACCTAGACTCGAGTTTTTCCTTTCATAATGAAGTTTCTGAGACTTTGAGAGTAGAGAGGTTGAGATTTTATCCTAGGGAGAAGAAGCATCTTAGTTCTTCGATTGAGAAGCTTCCTGAACCCTCTTTTTACTCTTGTTTTTGATTAATACAATAATGTCTCTCTCTGATTTGATTTGTGTTGATTCTCTGAACATGAGTGAGTAGTTTAATCGTTGGGTTTAGGGTTCTCACAAAAGGGATTCATCATTTATTGATATAAANCATTTATTGATATAAAATTGCATGTTTAGGGATATTATCTAATGGATCTTCATCTAT
>OVAN01016602.1:0-10505 GCA_900406275.1 Anastatica hierochuntica
GATAACCAATGAGATTATGACACATAAGCTAAAATCATATTTAAAAAAAAAATACAAAACCAGCGAGCTCCAGAATTGCGCCACGTCACACGCAAATTCTGTGAGCACGACACGTAAGCGAGCGACTTCCTATATAATATATATATAGATAGTTATTTATAAAAAAATTACAGTTTACTATTCGTTTGTTTGATGTTGGGTCATTTAGAAAGTGTGTAACTTTTAAATTTTAATAATAGAAATGGGTATCTTCAAATTTAATTGTAAAACTAGGTTAGTTTTCTCTCTCCAAATTTTTTTTGGAGCATTATACTCATGTCGAGTTTTATGGGTAATTCGATCTTACTCTACTTTTAGTAACAGACTCATGTATTTGAATGTCCACTCTTACAATATTGTTCTAAATATTTTAGAATGAACAATCTAAATTTACAAAATTGTCTACTAAAAGCAGAATGATTTCTCAAACCTATTTTCTAATTTCTACGCAAAATTGAAGTTTGATTCTACGGATAAAGTCGACCATATCTCCGAAAATAATGAAAGTGCAGTTAGTAAATATTTTGAAAAGATATGCAAATATTTTTTATTTCCATATTGATTTACGTCAGATTTTTAAAAAAATAGAAATGGTCCCAACTATATACTTTTTTTTATAAAAAAAATAAAGAGACAAATTTTATTTAAAAATCCATTTTCTTTATAAGTATATGACTCAGACGTTCCATAAAGACCTTCTCTGCTTCTTTAGAGACCTTCTCTGCTTCTCTGATTTACTGCAACTATATATTTTTATTTAAAAAAATAAAGATGATACGGATGTGTGGTGCCCTTCTCCATAGCAGACGATACGGCAAGAGTTCCTTTTCGTAATTAAGAGCACACCAGGTTGCTATAGTTGAATTATTTCCTCCTTGGTGCCCATCAATAGGTTTAACTCCTTTGCAAGTAAGCCAACCGGTTGTTTAGGTGTTGGTTTTGTCAAAACCAAAGTATGGCAAGAAACAAGAGCATTTGAAAACTTGTGCACCTTTCAGCAATATTCCCTATATAAGCGTAAAACTGTTTGGTTACACGTAAAATTAAATTTAACAGAGCTAAAACAGGGGGAAAATAAATCCATGTTTCCAGCTAGATTTTGGGACAAAGAGAACTAAGTAAAGATACCAAATAATCAGTTGAGTTAGGTTATCAAGCCTAATTGCTACAAGAGAACAAATACGAACCAATTTCATAATAGGTCGAAAATTCTGCAAAATATCACAAAGCAAAAAAAGCTAACACACACTTGGTTTTGAGTAACTTAGTTGTGATCACATTTGCGTACTTGCACAATACCTTTCTTGCACAGGAACTAATAGCAGTATCATAAGCTAATGGAGAGAAACAACCAAAACACAAGGAGATCATCTCCATGGTGTATCACTAACCAATTAATTTCCCATGACGAGGGAAAAACGCAAATATCCCACTTATCAATCGTCAAAATGTTTATATATCTTATTAGTGAATAGTTTGTCTGGTTTTAAAGTTTCTAATTCATCACACGTGATAAAAGTTTTAAAATGATTTGGACGCAATAAAATCTCAAATCGTTTGTCTTGTCCATGATAGTTTTTAAAAAGGATTGTAATACAGCTTTTCTTGTTCACGTTCTTAATGTCCATGCGCGTTATATGTACACTATTTTATTGTCTACGAGTGATTTTAAAATACAAACAGTGATAGTTTGGTCCAATTTTGGGCTTAAACAGTAGCAAAAAATACACAAAAGTGCCTACTCACCAACAAGTGTCTTATTTTGATATTACTTCTATAAAAATTGACATTTTGTAAATCTTATGTGTAATCTATCAAAAAAAAAATTTGTTTATCATTTTTAATTTATTGATTGAATAAAGCGTTAATTTGTCGAATAACCAACCAAAAAATATTATTTAGTTTTTAAGGTGGGTAAAAAATAATATAATATTGAGAAGAATTTATAAAAAATATCATCATCTTGTTAAAAAAAATTTGGGGGTAGTAAATATAATTTTATTTTTTTGGAAAACTGAAAATTAAATAAGAAATTTTTTGTTGGTTATTAAGTATACTTATCTTTGAATAAAACATTTTTGAGGCGAAGAAGAAAAATTCTTAAATATATAAAAGATGTGGAAGTCTCCTTAGCCAGTGGTACAAATAGAACAGACCGAAAAAATTTATTCAGTGAAAATTCGTCTTAGTATTATTTCTCAAAATTTGTAATAAAATATATGAAGAAATTACCAATACAGATAATTTTCTACCACATAATTGTCAAAATAGATACGTTTCGTCACTTAGAAATTTTTCGATGGCGTGTATTTTGTAAATGGCCAAGCTGCGCTCAAACCAATCTTAACTAAGGAAAATATCGATCTAGAATTTAACGGACTAGACTTTTCTCGTTTGATAACTATAAGTCATCAACCGTGCATTTTGTAACATGTCTTGAAGAAAATCAATGGGTGCGATAAACTCTGTCAAATAGTACGATAATGTGACATTTTTATGCGTTATTCATCTTGATCGTTCGTTTAAATTCAATCGGACGGTTATCTTTCTTTACGTTTTAAATCATGGTGTAGAGTAAGTTTCGCTATAACTTTTACCTTTCCTTACCATTTTTTATTCTTTCACTCTTTGAAGCTTGAAGACCATCAAAACCTATGCAAAATTCATTAGTTTTACGTATTAATTTTCTTGGACGATATTTTCATTTTTATGAAGTTGTTTACTGTTGATTAAAAAGCAGGAAAACATGGACGATTTTTACGTGGTCATGGCTGGCCATTGGAAGTGTTCTAGGAATGACGGAATGGAAATTTGAGCTTGATACCCAACGTTTGTCAGGGTCGTTATGCAGAGCAAGGTCTTTCCTTGACGGTTCTGAAAAACTATATTCTTAAAGAGTTTGGTCTCGTTGATGATATGTCGTGGGGAGTAGGTATCTCTTATTTGACAAAGATTAATTACGACATTCGTGGTAGCTTGATAATGCCACTGGTGCTACTGACAAGCGACAGGTCCTTGGATTACTTTTGGAAGAAAATGTGTAATGAAAAAACATATAATCTGTCAGTTAGGTTTTTCAAGTCCCGCAAAATGAGCAGTGAAGCAGAATGTTCAAGTAAATTGACAACTTTTCTCCATAAAACTACAAACATTATGCAAGATATATGATATTGTCCATCAAGCGTAGGACCGGAGGACAACATTAGGAGAACTATCCTAGAGAGTCCATCCATCAAGACATTCATACAACGTGCAAATGCATCGAGTACAAGTAAGCGTTAATCCACTATACCAATATAAGTGTATATTTCACCCTCTACATACATGTTCCCTGTCCATCCAACCCGTTTCTCATATTACAATGGTTAGAAAGAAAGGACCAACACGCAGTCCACATATCACGTCATTTGTGGAAACTCCAAAATGGACATGCGTATTATTTGGCCTAAACACTCCTGCGGGCCCTTAAAGGGAAGGTGATTCAATGGGGTTGGATGGGATCTTTCGTGTGGCAAACAACCCTGAAGAAGATGATTCAGATATACCAGCACTGTTCGATGACAGCAGATACCAGAGAGGGGATATTCAATGTGGGGTTACTAACGAGCCATATGCTTCTGCCTTCGTAACTCCGAAGACCACACAAAAAACGCCAATTTCAACAATCTTTTTCTCTAAGACCTTTGGATTGGGATTAGAAGATGAATTATACGAAGTGCCAACCGTTGGTTCAAAGACAACCCCTCATCTAATTGATGACGATTTCATCGCAAAGCATATTGAAGAAATTGAGGCAAACATAGGCTTATCTCATACAGGAACATCAAACAACGTCCCTTTTCAGCAACAAGACATCGGTCAGTTTTCTCCAGAAAGTGATCGCTCAGATTTTGACATAATGTCGTGGGGTTATTACACAGAGTTTTGGGAGCCTTTATTGGAGGATATTTATGGAGGATCATATGCTCCTGAAGTAATGTGCACTACAAACAATGCATTCGATCACAAAGTTGGTACTGGACACCAACTTTAGGTTCTAATATTAGTTGTGGGAACAAGTTTGACCCCGGTTACAGAGGTAATGTCACACAAATGTCCACAATTCCAAACAACGGGGTACCTCCTAATAATGAAGACATTGACGACGAAGCTTTTGGCATACGTCCGTTGTTTGATGATACTACATACATAAGCCCTGAAATACCAGATTTAGATAAGGATGACGATTATGATGATGGTGTAATTTATGAGAAACAGGTCTTGCATCCCATGAAGATTGTGATATTTCCTTAGTTATTTATGCAATCAAGAATAAGGTCTACTTCAAACAAGGTCGGACGAAATGAGATTGCTTTGTCGTCCAATGTGCTGATGAGAGATGTGATTGGAAGATTTTGTCCCACGAACGAACAGATACAAGTCACTATGAGATCAAGAAAGCATACCGAGTGCATACATGCGGTATTGATACTAGGAAACAGTTGCCAAAAAAGGAAACCAACCGTGTAATCATTGTTTTATACAAAACTAAGTTTGTAGATCTAGTTGGAAGTCTGGACCCTTGGATTTACAGCAGATGCTGCTCGACAATTTGCGTGTGTCTTCTTTGAATAAGAAGTGTTGGAAGACCAAGAAAACTGTCATTGTCAACGTGAGGGGGACATATGAAGATTCATTTTAAAGTTGCCTAAAAATATTTGCATGTTATAAAACTTACAGACCTTGTTATGGCGACGGTAGAGGCACACCTTCCAGCATTGTCGCCAGATTTATTTCCATCTCTGATGGATCATTTTCCATCTCACCATCCTCTTATGAACTCTCTCCTCCAAAATATACTTCAATTGGACCTTTGTAGCAGTCACCCACAACCATACCCGCGGCATTGCTACCCTAATTTACCTAATCACATCATCAACTTCCCATTCCAGACACTCAAAGCCTTGTTTACCGATAAAACACATTTCCAACAACACATTAAGGCTGATTAGGCTATGTATCCACCTACAACCACATATCATAATAATGTGTGTTTTCTATTAACCATTTCCTTCATACATCCTTTAATTTATTTCTATAATACCTTAACAGCTTCATCTCCATCTTTGACAACTCCACCCTCGTGTTTTCGGTCATTGATTGCTTTCTTTCCATCAACATTTCCATGCTCATAAATTCAATCCTTCTCCTGGTCACATATTTCTCAATATACCTAATAACTAACATATTAATCCTTATCCATTATCTTTTTGGTTACTAGCAACCCACACTTAGAAATAAAATAGACGTAAAATTTAACACGTACCAGTGTCAACTTTTGAATCATTTCGCACAATTCCTCTGTTCTATCCAACTCATTACCTTCTTTTTTTTTTGGGAACTTCTATCCATAACACCTACTATCGTCAAACCGTCATCTCATCCCCCTTTTCCATGTGCATTGTCTTTCCCACTCCCACACACACCCTTTCTTCTAAAACTCCTCATTTCTTGCCACTTTGTCTCCCAAAATATGATCCCCAACTACTCCATCTTTGTTTCCTTGTCCCCCAGCCAGGCCATCCATTTTTCTTCACTTCCTTTACAACCAACTTCCTCATTTTCATTGCCATCAACTTCCACATTCTCAATATTCATAAGATCACCAAGAAAACTTATACAACAATACAAATTAAATTTTTGTTCTCATACATGTGATTGTATACACCAAACACCAAACACCATCCACGGGGGTTGCTAACCTATCATCATAATGTTTCCCCTATCATCATTGCCCATCTTTCCACTAACAAAGCTTGCTCCACAAAGAAAATGCATATGCTCTTCGCCTACCCTATGCAACAATTTGCATATCCGTCATTTTTAATCCTCTAGGTGAAAAGTTCATTTAATATAGATTTGTTACCAAACCAACCAATTAACTATTTCTCACAAATATCACTAAAAACGCTACTACTTCATACCATAGTTCATCTTTACCATCTTCTCTCTTCTTTTGGTCACCAATTGTGGTTCGTCTTCGTCACTTTCCTCTTGCTTGCATTAGTGTTATTCTTATTTTCCATTTCGTTTTCCCAGAGCAAAATCAATCCATATTTCATATATTTCTCTTTGATATTACCAACAATTCTTACCAAATTCGTAGCTGCTTACACGTCATCCACTACATCATCTACCCCTGGATAATTCTTCCACAGTGATTCCAGTGTTTTCGTTCCTTGATTCTATTTTTTTTTCTCCTTTAGTCCATCTTTCACACCATTCTCCTTCGGTTGTGCCTTCTCCTCATTGTTTGGTCGCTTCCTACCCCTCCTCTCTAGCCTTACATGTCTCCCTTCTAGGGATGTCAATTGGGATATCCATGTCAAATGGGCTTGTCCAAATGGAAATTGTCTTTTTTGGATATTAGTGGACGAAGCCCAAATAGGACAAAACCCAAATATGACCAAACCCAAATAGACCCAAGAATAATCGGATTGTCTATGGGCGCCTGTGACCCACTGGACATTTTATTTCCTGTATTGTGTTAGACAACTAAAACTTTATTTTTTCCAGGAAACTATCATGTATATAAATCAACTTGTGGATTCAAAGATCCTCTTTTTGAGTAACTTCAACCGAAAAGCTATTCAGCCAAAATGAGATTTCGTGTTTTCCTTCTAAAAATGGGATTTTGAGTTTTTCCGATAAAAACGGGATTCCACGTTTTCGGGCCAAAAACATACTTGTACCAAAACAAGACTCACCGTTTTCCGCAAAAAATGCGATTACGCTTTTTCGTCAAAAATGGGATTCCACGTTTTCTCGCTAAAAACGAGATTTCGATTTTGTCCGCCATTTTCGCAAAAAACGTAATTTTGTGTGTTTTTCCGCCAAAATGTAATTATGTATTTTCCCTTGTATTTAGAATATTATCGTATTTTTATTTATTTTCGGATATATTTAAATATTTTGAGTACTTTTGGAAAATATAGATATTTTACGATACTTTTGCATACTTTTAAGAAATGTAAACCCTAGTTACTAATGCTTATTGATCGGTCTATGACCAAATAGATTTACCCATTTTGGCCCATGACCAAATGGGTTTCGGTCCATCTGGATTGTAAACCAATCAGGCTTAACCAAAATATGTCAAATTTAATTTCGACTGGATGGACATTTGGACACAAGGCCCAATTGACATCCCTACTCCTTTCACCCTTATTATCCCTATTGCCTTTAAGTTTTGCAACCATTTGCCTAAGTCGCTGCATTTCCTGAATGAAACTTTCTGTTACCTTCTTCAGTCTTGATTCCACACTAAGCATGTATGTCTTTCGAATCATTTGTCTCTCCATCTGAGAGTTCATTTAAAGCATTATGTCCTCTCTTTGCAGCTTTAGGTCGGGCCTCACTGCTTGTTTCGTTATTGTTCACACGCACCCTCTTCCTCGCTCTTACATGTCGTTCATGCACATTGGTTTCATTTCGTTGGTCAGCTTCTTGAAGTTGCAGCGAATCATCTCCACCATGCCAACAACAACGCTCAAAAATCTTCCCCTCTCTGACCAATACCTCCATATATGCAACCTTCTTGTCCTTAACCTCATCATCCCACTCACACGACTCTTCTCCGCTTTCTTCATCATCATTGATCCATGGTATAACTACAAGCTGCAAATTTGCAACATTTCTCTAATTGTTAATCATAGGTGTGCATTATTGCTTAAAAAAAACTGACCAATTTTTTAAAACCTTTGTTCTTAAATTTTCGTCATTCACCAATGCCAAAACATCTTTCTTTGTCATGATTGTAATGTGTGAAGCATTTACGAAATCGGCATCCATAAATGTCACCTCCTCACTATCATCTCTTATCTTATTTGCAATCCCATAAATTAATTTCAGCGCTACCAACTACAACACCAATGGGAACCCTTGCACCCCAAATGTTTATTGCTGCAATTGTAGTCACCACAACAAGATCCTCACACCTCCCAGGGTTTCTTTTTCGTGGCCTAATCCCAGCAATTATCTTCAAGAAAGACTCGCTACTCGTGAACATTCTTCAACATCTCCACGTATTTTGGGGTTGGCTTCCCAACTTGGTGCTTCGCAACCAGAACACCATCGACTATGAGAATCAAAGCAAGACCAAGCTTTCTCCAGTCAGATATAGTTTGGTCAGTCTTTAACATCTCTGAAATATCACCCAATCTCGTTTTATCATCATCTCTAATAAATACTCTCCAGTATGAATCTTTTTTATGTTTCTTCAGAGGCTCATACTCAGGGTCATATCCTTCGGGGAAATCACCACAAGGAAACCCAATAATATGTTCATACTCCTTCAAAGAAAATCTTAGTGGTTGACAACCAAAGACCGTCCACCAAACGTGCATCTTCTTTGTTACAAGTTGTCTACAAAAAAAAGCATGCAATAGTTTACAGGACATGATACATCTCTTAATCGAGATATCAAACAGTTTGCCAAAACACAAACTCCTAAGCTTTTCAAAAACTTATGTCCCTTTCAGCGCAACCTTTATCACATCAAAGTGTCTATTTTTGAATACATATTTAGCCTCCCATCAAGGTATCTATCTGTAGTAAATAACCTTTCCGGCAAACCCTTATCCCACGATGCTTTTAATGAACTCGACTCTATAAATTAATATATAAGTCAACAAAAAGAAATCGAAAGGGACAACTTAGGAATATCGATTTTACTCAGAAAATCAATCAGGTTGCAGAGATTACCATCCATTTGGCCTGTCACTCTTCCTTTTGTCTTCCCCTCTAATCGGTGTCCCTAACCCAAGAAACGGTCTCACTTAACCCAAAATCAGTTTAATCTTTCCCTCCGACTAGTACAAAGTAATATTCGCCGTCAAATCAGCCACAATAAACCTCCTTCAATCTTCTCTTCTTCGCCGTTAGGGTTTCTATTTGGTAAAGTTTTGATATCATTAACTATTAAACAACCAATCGAGAGAAAAGTAACTTCTCTATTTATCACACCTAACCGAACCATGGTTAATGTCACATCTGTAGACAAACCCTAACCACTGCTTTGAATCAACATGGATACTCCTCTTTTAAAATATATATCCACCAATTTGTGTTCACTTTTGATGAGAAATTACAAAAGTTTGCGCTCAATAAACTTCTCTTCCCTTCAACTGCTTTAGTTATGAAAATAACTAATATTTTATTGTTCTCATCACACCTCCTCTGTTCTAGTTAGAGAATAATATCATCAAAACACTCTCAGAAAATATGCAAGTGTTGAAATTTTTTTTTAACATCTAATTTTATTGATATCATAATCGATGTAACAAATTACATGAACGGTAAACCACAAAACACACATTGTTAAAAACATGAAACTGGAAAAGTGTTAACACGATGCTTCCTAACACGTTTGTAGGATCAATTGCTTCGCTAACTTTATCCATCTTCATACTTAGTCTTGTATGATCTAGTTCTTGGCTGTCATCTTTTGTGATCATTGTCTTTTAACTTTTAAAAGATCATTGGATGCGATCCATCGGTTACATCGCGATCCGTCCCTCACACTCCCGCTGCAGGAGATAACATGTGTCATTGTTGAACTCATTTTCCATGTCTTGGACACTCTTTCGATTTGAGACCAATCTTTATTAGCTTTAACATTTGTAGTAATCACCGTTACGAACTCCACCTTGATCACCATTGTTGCGCAACCACATGTACGACTTACTTTATTTCTTTTTCTACTTGAAGAAAATCTTCTACGTGATGATAGGATATCATACTTCATTCTCCATAATGATATCCAAGGTGGTTTCCATGGCGGTTGTTTCGAAAGCAAAGCAATTATGATGAGAACAAATACTTTGCTTAAAAAGCATAGAAAATGACAAAAAAAATATACCACCATCGTAGAAGATAGACAGTGATAACTCTCAAAATCATTCGCAATTGCCCATCACACCGGACCATAGGGTCCAACATGGAGATATCTAAAGGATGATGGATGATGATCGCAACACCCCCATTGAAAACAACAATAAACATCACCCATAGGGTGAGACATACCCGATTTTGAAATCGTTTCGGAAACGCTTTCTCCACTGCATAATAATGAAAGAAAGCACTAGACACACTAAGGTATCGTGACTGGAGAGATGAAAGTGAGGCACGATGTAGATAACATGGGAGGTATGCCAAGGCCATGGCCTAAAACACCAAGCAAATCATCACCTAGACGTCGACTTTGTAGTTGGTTCCCCATAATTAATGATTAATCTACTTTGAAAGCCAACAACGATCGTCTTCGCCTTTTACCGCTGCCACAAAAACCGTCGAGACTTTTACCCACTATAACTAATTTTGTCGAAAAAATATTTATTTTGGTAATTGAGATGTCAAAAATTATTCTCTAAAAATATTAATAATTCAGACGGAATATATATATATATATATATATATAAAAGATATCT
>OVAN01016603.1:0-10505 GCA_900406275.1 Anastatica hierochuntica
ACTTATTATTACTTATCCGAAATAACTATTTTATAAATTGTGTTATCATCTAATTAGTTAATAATTTTGGTTATTCTTTCAAATACATATATTAAAATCTACTTAATAATCATGAAAAAATCATCGTACAATTATACTTAATTAGATAAATAAAATTTAGTTGAACTATTTTATTAGGTATATATCTTATCTTAACCATCTCTAGATATTTCAAAAATATTTGTTAGAGTGAAATTTAGAATTAAAAATTAATATCTTAAAATACTTTTTAAATACAAAACCGATAAAAATTCTATAAATTGTCATGTCATATTTTTTTGTTGAAAATTATTCTAATGATGATATGTGTCAAAGTTACTTTTCAAATAATGTATAGGGATAGGTGAATAAAACCTGATTTAACTGATTGCTGTCTGCCACGCTTTGCATTACTAATGAGAACTAATAAATTTTTGTGACCAAAGTGTTTAATTACTTCATTTAGGTTTTGGTCCACTGAGATTTGAATCGGTCCTACCTTATTTATTAAAATCAAGTTATAACCACAAACCAGTGGGCATGAGCCAACCACAGTGTTGCTGACATTTCAATTTTATTAATTTTTTCAACGTTTTGGTTTTTTTTTCTTTTTAATTTGACCTTTTGTTTTTATTTTATAATAATTTGTTTTCTACTACGTGTTGCCTATAGAGAAAATGTAAGCATAAAATGATTCTTCGTTTATGCAAATTATATTTATACTATATTATTAATCTCTTCCCGATTGAGAAGCTAGTACAATCATTTGAATAACGACATGAATGTATGTGTCATTATAGTCTCGTTGCCGAAAAAATATTTTAAGAATAAATGATATTTTTAGAATTTTGTACACCAAATTAAAGACCATGTGCATATTGCAATGTGGTTTTTTAGTGTAGAATAAACATTTCTATAGGGTTATAGATTTTTAAGATGTTTGAGGGTGTATTTTATTTTATTTTTAAACATTTTTGTTTATGTGGTAGAGAAGAGAAGAGTGAAATAGAAAAGATTGTGATGGTCTTTATAAGAAAAAATTAAAATTTCTTTTGGATATTGTAACACGTTTGAAAAAACTTATTATATATATCTTTTTCTTTTTTCTCTCGAATTTTAATACGCATTAAACAGAGCCTCATTTTTTAGTTTCGTATAAGATTCGAAGTATCTCAAGATCGACCTTGAAAATCACCTATGTATTAATATTTTTAATATGTATTGGTAAAATGGAACAGATTATTCGATTTTAAAACTTGACTGGTTAGATAATCTTTGTTATAGTTTTATAAATTTTAATAAAAATATTTAGACAAATGCAATCTACTCATATTTCATTAAAACAAATAATAGAACTTAACAAAATAAAAGCAAATCATTCCGTATCTTAGAGACCTAGGCCTAGGCCCAGTATCACTATTCAAATTTAAGGATCGAATTAAAAACCTAGCTGGGCTTGAGTTTCTGTGTTTTGTCTATTTATGCACTATTTGTCTGATCCCTATATATTTTTTCTAAAATTAGAAACTATATAAATTGAACCTATACATTCCTAAATGATAAATCTGTTTTTTTAATTCTTGTATAAATACTCTATTTTTCATTTCTAATGTTTTTCTTGACTAAAAAGTCAATTTATTTAATTTTCTAAAAATAGATATTATAATTTAGAAATTCAGTCTACAATATTTCTGATCACCGATGAAATTTTTGTCTTTTGGAGTTTTGTCGGCTAAATGGGTCAGCTTTTTTGTGATATGGCCCTTCACTTGCGGAACTTCTTTTGTCTTTATTAATTTCTCAAGTCAGATATTTTTATGCATAAGTCAAGTCATGTCAATATCTTACATTATAAATATGTGTATTACATAATTTATAATTTATTTTCTTGTATATTGTATCATCCATTCGGCTATGAAGTTGACCTATATTACATTACACTAAATCCCAGAGTTGTTCTATGTAATTTCCAAAATTATTATTTTCATAATAGCAAGATGACTCTTTCCTTGAGTTGAAAATTACATACTCTTATTTATATATTTTGAAATGAAATGTTTTAAAAGCCATTTTCTATAAAAAAAAACTTCAAGGATTCGAATCTGGCTTTCTATATGAATGATATGGGTTGTGAATATATTATCCACGTGAATCACACTTTGAAGATTTCACATCCTAACATTACTATGTGAACACTTTCTATATGACGGCTTCATCATTGACATTATGACAACGTGCAAGATCTTATCTATAGGTCCACTTTTGTATAAGACATTCTATAGAATTTTACTCAATGGTAAAGAAAGATATGTTCTATAACATATAACGTGCAAGATACTGTAAAAACATATCTGTATAACATACTAGTATCTATGAATGAGACTAATAAGGTAATGTAACAACCATGCATGACCGTCCTGTATGTGCTTCGGCGTTTTTTTCTAGGTTTGTGGGTCTATTTAGTCGTCTAACCGCCCGGAGCGCTATTTAAGATGTTTTAAGGAGTTGATTTATTGTTTTTGTAAATCACCGCGTGATATTTTTCCATGTTTTGTTTTGACTCGCACGTTTTTGGAAATCACCTCCGAAAAGATCATTCATTTTAATCATACTAAAATCACAAAAACACCGATAAAAAAACACATAAACGTATAGAAAGTGTTCTTCTTATCATTCACAAAGGCGTAAACCAAACTTATATACAAGAGAGTTTGACCTAATGCAATCACATAAAACCAAACTAAAAGATTAATATGACATACAATATAAACATATGAGAACCATATTATATACACTCTAATCTAACAAACACGTTTAATTGTAAAATTATTTCTAAACAAATGATTAAAAAAAATAAATGCACTTAGATAATATAAGTATATTATTTTACATGTCAATGACATGTTTTTTTTTTAATTTTTTCTTTTTGTTAAAAATGACATGATTTGTAACTTACAAGATTTTGAATTTATTTTTATATTAAATCGAGTTGTTAAAAAACTATTATCGATAACACATGGTGAAAGCATACATCTTTATGGTACTTGTACCTAAATGGCTGAACCCGAACCTAAATCTGCCAAATCGAAATTGTGAAACAACTCATATAAACTTTTTTAATGGTTTGTTAAAATAATTAGTACCATACTTTTTACATATTAATCAATTTTCATTGTCCTATTTGGCTATTTATATTTTATACCTTCACTTACTTGGGGAAAAATATTTATCTATCTGTTTCCTTCTCTTTTTGTCAACGTATTCATATCAAGCATAAAAGAAATAATAATTTAAAAAATAAGAGATAAAATTATTAAAAAATTAATGCAACTTGCTGTCTCCTCATTGGCCATAAGGTTATAATTGGATCTATAAGGAATCGCCAACAAGGCATATCCTTTCGTTTAATTATTCCACGCAATCATTCAACTAAAATATGAATTTTATTACGTGGCCATTATATGTATCCTATTACTTTTGTATTAAAAAAAAGTATTATGCAATGTTAATAGAAATATTTCTTACGTTTTTTTAAAAGTGACGTTTTGAAATTTTAATTTTGTTTCATAAAGAATCTCGTTTTATATTTTCGATGCAAATTTATAAACAAAATTTCGATTTTAACTCTATTAGAAAGACTTTTTTTAAAATATTAATAAAAGACATATAAGACATTTTAACAGTGTTTTTAATATTTATGAAAAATGTCATGATAATTTTTGCGAAATAGAGGGAGTATAATTTATTTAACAAGCAACTCCATTTAATTAGAACTAATGACATGTCTTTCCAATTTCAATCTTTTTTTATTTTGAAAATGCAAAATTAAATGGTTAATGGTTTCAAAATCGCATTAATAAATATTTCAGTTATTGTTTCTAATTAATAACAGGCTACTATGTTATGAAGACACAATGTTACCACGATTAGCATGTAATCATTAATTAATTAATTATTAATGATTTGACTTGGTCATATATATAGCAAATTTACCTAATTTTTCTTATTATACCTCTTTCATAAACACACAAAAACATTTTCATAAACTACAAAGTAACACATAAAAGAATCTAAAACAAACATTCAAGAAGATTAAACTTAATTTTAAAAAAAAGAATGCATTAGCAAAATTAGTGGCGTGATTAAATATACTTAATACTTATATGTTGTTTTCGTGTATAGTTGAACAAATAAAATTGATTGGAAAATGGCGTCATAGACTACGTGGCGAATTCTGATTAGTTAAGTTAGTCAAACAAACACCAAACCGAAACGGCTAAAGTAAATATTAAATAACATATTTAATTAATGTTTTTTTTTTTGATATGTGAATATGTTTGGAGAAGAGGTCGATCTCGTCGCCAGCTGGCACTTTCTAGATAAACGGTCAGGATTAAATTTTAAAATCAGAATATAAATTATCTGACGTGGCTTCTACTATTTCTTTTTCTTTTTTCTTTTTTTTTCCCACAGTTTCTTCTTCCCTTTAAAACACCAATCATTGCTTCTCTTCGTCTACACATTCTCTCTCTCTTCTCTCTCTCTCTAAGATTTTTTCTGGGTTCTTTCTTGCTCTTGTGAAACGAGTTCTGGTGAATTTTGATGAACTTTTAGGGTTTATATTCTTGTGGTGAAGAAAAGGGTAATTTTAAAAATCTAATATTTAGAGAAACCAAGAAAAAAGAAATCATTTTGGTGTGTTTTTTTTTTTATAATTCACTGTAAATTTTTTTGTTTGATTTTGCAATGGTTTTGTTTTGTGAAATTTTTCTTGGAGAAGAAGGTAATTTAGAAGACGGAGAGTGGAAGAACGAAAGATAACATAAGAAAACAAATTTTCTTCAACAACATAAACCAAAAAAAAAAGTTTTTATTTTTCTCCATTTTCATTTCCTCTGTTTCAGAAAAACAGAGCAATACAAGAAGATCACGATCTGGTAAAAGTTCATCTTCTTGATTCTATTTTCTATATTTTGAATCCAGTTTCTGATGAAAAATCTTTGAACAGGTGTGTTTAAAAATCAAGAAACGATGACAACAAGTCTACTAAGTGATCCAACGATGTTAATTTCAACACCAGAGGTTATGATCGTATCTTCTCCGGCGCCGGCGACACAAATCTCCGGCGAAGAGCCAGAGCCAGTGACGTGTGACTGTTGCGGATTAACGGAGGAGTGTACACAATCATACATAGAAACAATCAGAGAACGTTACATGGGGAAATGGATCTGTGGTCTCTGTTCTGAAGCTGTTAAGTACGAGGTTATGAGAACTAAACGATTGTTAACGACAGAGGAAGCTATGGCAAGACACATGAACATGTGTTATAAGTTTAAATCTTCAAGCCCACCTCCGAATCCGACCAAACATTTGATCTCTGCCATGAGACAGATCTTAAGAAGAAGTTTAGATTCTCCAAGAATGCTTAGATCAATGCCTAATAGTCCTTCTAAAGATGAAGATGATGATTGTGTTCCTAAACTTTTGTCTAGGTCTGATAGCTGTTTCGCCAGTTTGACTTAAGCTCATGGATTGTGTAAAAGGAAAAAAAATGTGTAAACCGGGAAAAAACCGACGGTTTAGGGATAGCCACTTCGATAGAATCCGGTTTTTCAGATTGGAAAATTTTCGTCGGTAACCAAAAATTGGTGTCTGTATGTTTTGTTTTTTTAACCGGATTTGTGTAATTGTGGTAAATTTTGGGCAATATGCTTTAAGAAGAAGAACAATTCTTGCTCTGTTTCTTTCTTGAATTTGTCTAAGTAAATCAAACCGGTTAATGAGTAACCGAAAGGGTCGATGCTCTTATTCAAGTTGCATTAGAGCATCTTGCTTGCTATTGCTTCCTTCTTTCTAGTATCGCGCCATGAATTAATCGATAAAATTGCCTTAGAGATTGCTTGTGGCATGGAGGGAAGTGTTTGTATGCAACCTTAAGTTTCTTTTACTACAAATCTCCTAAGTTATGTTTCTTTCTTAAGTTCTTCCTTATTCTTTTCCCCAATTGCTAATAACTTTAAAGGTTCACCCAAACACTTTCCGGAAGGTCACCAATCCAGTACAACTCTTGGCCAATCACCCTTAACTGCGGAGTTCTGATGGGATCCAGTGCATTAGTGCTGGCATGATCGCACCCATACTTTCTTAAGTTCTTTCCTTATTCTTTTCCCCAATTGCTAGCTTCGAAAAATGTGTCATTGTGTGCTTTATTAAACAAGAACAAAATTATAATGTTGATTGACACCATCCGATTAAAATTTAGCTGATAAAAGTAGAAGATTCTTACTAGTTTTATCATAAAGAAAAGACATGTATGAACAATATAACCATCGAATGTAGTAGTAGGGCCATGCTTATCTTTATGATGATTCTCTATCACAAAATAGAAATGGAGAAAAAATTGCTTCTTTAAGCCATTAGACAACACACTTATTTATTTAAAAATCTTTTAGTTATATTTTGATTAAAATTACTATACTCTTAACGTATGAATCAGTAAATAACATACACAAACGTTTTGAGTATTTGTGATGTGTTTTCTTGATTAGAAAAGTGATTAGATGGGTTTGGTTGTCTAATATTTCACTAACTCACAATATAATCCAAAATTTAGAATTTATTCTATTATATGATAAAAACCAAAAACTAGAATCTTATTTGAGTATATAATTGTAACGTGTAGGCACTCACAAAATGATTCGACATTTCGTCTACTTAACAAGTAAATTTTCCTTCAACTTGCTAAATATATCTTGGTAGAATATAACCAAACCTAAACAAAGAAGAAATATAAATTAGAAGATAGTTCAATGTAAGATGTACTCAACATAAGTTTGTATTTATGTGTACTGAAAGTCTCAACTTATCTATGAATTTAGCCAAAATAAAACTGTAATTCGAAGTTTCGGGTTCGATGTTTTCGTGGTTAGAAGTTATCGATGTGTATATATCGCCGAACACTAGATAATAGAAAACTGAGTACATAAGATTTCTCTGTTTTATTGGAAAAGAAATGTGTTTTCAGAAATGTTTTGGTTGAAAAATTTGGTTGATTAATCATAAACACTACATTATTTTGTGATTTAGTCAACCTACTACTTAAAAACTTTTATGATTAGCTCAACTAATCATTTTTATAACTGTGGATATACATTTTTTTCCAAGTCATTTACTTAAAATCTCCATTTGCAATAAAAGGAATTTTATGATCATGAATAAAAAGAAGAAATGTCTCACGGGCTAGGTAAGCTAATATATCATAGTCCATAGATATAAGAAACTTGAAATATATAATCATTTCTCATATTAAATTGAATTTTTAATTCGTTACAAAATTTGCTCAAAGTCGATCATTGATTTCCACTACACTTTTTTTTGATTCACTACTAATTTCATACATCAACTTAAAATCTATTAGCTAATGTAGATTTTGCAAATTACATGGCTAGAATTTGACAGTTAAGCGTGCTTCCGAGAGTAGTACTGGAACAGGAGGACATAACCTTTTCCCGACGCAATACACGATCATCCACCTTAAGGAATGCAAGAGAAAACTCTGAACTGATACCAATCAATCTCATTATAGAAATACTGTTGAAACTGACGGCGAAGTCCATAGCGAGATATGGATGTGTATCCAAGGTTTAGGCCTCCATACTTGGCCGTTCAAAATGAAATGAAGACGAGGAAAAATATAGTGTTGAAAAGATTTAGTGGGTATGATCCTATTGAGGAACTTGTCATATAGAGTTTCAATTTTTGACACTATATAGGAAGTTGAAAAATGTCATGGAGAAAGATTGAAAGTTGAAAGCTGCGGCCTACTGTTTTTTGGGGGTTACTATATGGTAGTTTGCTTTGTGTTGGAGTGATTGGTACAAATGAAATGTTTCGTCGCGGGTGCACTATCAATAGGATTGTGTTAGAGTTGGACCACTTGGTTCTTTCGGACGTGGGTGAATATACACATCCCATAGCTCATTAACTCCTTCGGTCTTTCCAAATGCTTATCGTTTTTTTTTGGACAACACTTATTGGTAAGGTCCATATCAGTTTCATATTTCACAAATGTCAATGTTTGTTATCTCTAAGTTCAAATCCTCAAGCCCACCTCCAAAATCTAACCGGACGGTGGCTGCTGATATTTTGTCTTGGACGGTGCCACACTAAGCATAGCATATATAGTTGCTCAACACGTAAATTATATGTGTAAATCGGATTCTTAGTTAGTATAAATAGAGATCAAGAACATTAATTGTAATTAGCTTGAGCTTATAAGCCGTAAGGTACTCACATTTGGCGTGCCAACCCTCTCAACGCAGCTCGAAGAACTGCTATTTTAATAGAGAGCTTTTACAACTGCACCAACACGTCGTTGGTAATAACATAATATTTTTCTCATAACTTACTCTTCTTCTCACTCACTCTCTCTTGATTCTCAAGATCAAACTATCTAATAGTACGGTGGAGTGATTTTCAAACCCATCAACAACAAGACCATGCGATATTAATTCTTCTTGGTAGATATAGAGTTATACCACGACGAATTGATCGGTTCAACCTGGTTAATCCTATTTTACTTCTTTCAATGCCGGTTTAGATCTTTTACAAATAGTATGAATATCAGACAAATCTAAGATATAAAAGAAAAAGACTAGATTTTACGTGGCCCACAATGCACTCAATTTGTGTTTCACGTCCTTGCATTTTTGTGTGTTACATTAATTTGAAATATTTAACCCACAATTTTTTTTGAAAGATCCCCTAAACATTAATTGACAAGTGATTTTGTCACATGTTCTCTCCATAATGAGTTTCAACCAAAAATTATGACATGACAACCTAATCTAAATTGATTGGTTATAATTTATGACATGGCAAAGTCATTTTAAATCATTTTAAAAGATCTAAAATTTCATTACTTAATTTCTATTGAGTATTTATTTCATTATTTAATTTTAATTAGGAAATTAGGGATTAATTTAAAACAAACGAGTTACTCAACGGTAAGTGACGAATAAAAAATATGTTACTAATATTTCGACGATAATTTTATCCTCATCAAAACAAAATCACTAATTATATTAAATAAAAATGTGTTACTAATATTTCAACGATAATTTATCCGCGCATTGCGCGGAGAGCCATCTAGTTACAAACAAAAAGAACGTTAAAAATATAATATTTGCTCTTGAAATTCTTAGATGTCAGAAGAGTTCAAATGAACAAACTATTCAAGACTTTCATCATAGTCCGAGATCTGGTGATCGAGTGGTAAGAAAACGGACTTAGAACGCTTACACGTTTAGAGTTCGATCCAACTTGTTGCACGAAACTACAACACATTATTTCTGGACACTCACACAAATATGGACTTTTGCTTTTCACCTATTTGCATATGCAAAAGAAGATTTCTATCTGTGAATCGCATCATCAAAGGTTTGAACCATGGTTTATAGAGGGCAAGGAAGAAATTTTGACCACTTTAGCTATCAAAATTTCTGGTATTTTAATTGAAAACATGTCTTTATTTTAATTTCGTAAGGGGCAACTGCCCACCCTATAACCTTACTAGCTTCGCCCCTGGATTGCACTTCTCCCAAGAATTAATTCGGATTCTTCAATAGGTTGGGATTTACCCTAAGTTAGAAAAAAAACTTTTCACGATTTTATTCGAACTAAGATAATCGCAAAGACAACGTACATGTTACACAAAATAAATATTGGCATACAACTACTCTTGTTTCAACTCATATATATATTATTACTCAAGGCTCTTCATTCCTTTTGTTTTTGAAACATATTTATTTAATTATTATTAATATGAATGAATTTGTATTGATGCTTTAATACATTGCGTTTTTAGAGTAATCTCATAAACTTTCCAAATTGGAATCATATATCATTAATTTTCAATTTTTTCCTCTTTCTTTCATCTTTCTATTTATCCCGCATGATTTTATTTTAAAATATCCCTTGATCGAAAGGTTCAAACCGCTAAAGCGGAAAGATATATCTCTTCGCATGAAGCCTTGCGGATTTAGTAGGCGTTCGACGCCAATCTATATGTTCTTGGATAATCGTTCCCGGATAATGTCTGCTGCCGGGACTAACCCTATCTCCGCGCATACTTCCTTGTTTGTCTGAGAGTTTGAATCAGAAACATCAAATGAAAGCTTCTTTACACAACCTCTTCTATTATTCAAATTAAGATATATTTATATTATTTGACTTTGTTGATTGTATTTTCCTTGGAAGTCATAGAGATTGCATAGTTGTTCATGATGCCGGAGTTACGACCATGTTTCCACCGAATCTAACAAAACATTTGGTCAATAAACGATTATATAAATTAAACAAGAGAAATTCTTTTAGATAGCACACTTTTGTGTTTTTGGGCCACATGTAGCATACAAACCCAAAATTCCAAACCCTAATATATTTAACACACGGTATACCGAAAATACCCCTGTCTAATTTTGGGTTTA
>OVAN01016604.1:0-10504 GCA_900406275.1 Anastatica hierochuntica
CTATCTCTTTCTCTTCATCTCTTTTCTTTTTCTTTATGTTGTGTGAGTAGTTTTTCTGATGGAACCAAGGATGTTTATATCTACTTAGATTAGGTTGTGATATGGTGTTAGGGATAGTTAATCTTAAGTTTCCAAAGGATTTGGTGTGCTAAATGCTAGGTTTTAGAGAAGCTAACTAACATCTAGACTTGTATGCATTTCACGCCCGAGAGGTATTCGATAAAATGCCTAGGAGAACCAAATACTTCCCATTTCAATCTAGCCAATGAGAGTTGTTTGCTAGATTTATTAGTGACTTTATGGGCTTGCTATTAATGATTCCTAATTGGTTTACCATTTTAAACGAACGAGAGTTGAGCAAATGCGATTGATAAGGAAATGACCTCTTGCCATGAGAGTGAATTAGGCTAATATTGCCCTTGGTCATGGATTTGTGCTCAATAGCTTGATCTAACACCACCATTAGCATCCCTCTAAGTGGATCCATTATAACATCCCTTGGTCCATCATCTTAGTTCATAGTTTATTTGAAGTTAACATCTTTTAAGTTCATGATTGCTTTCTTTATTTGAATTTATTGCCTTTATTTAAGTTGTTTACTTTCTTGCTTTGCTTTTGTTTATAGATTATTAAGAAAACAAAAAACAAAACCCAATCTTTCTTATTTGCTTAGATTAGGCTTGAGTGTGTATTTCTAATGCTTAGATCTATCTAGCTAAGGTTTGCTCCTTGTGGTTCGACCAAAAAATACTACAATGACATATCCGTGCACTTGCAGATTGTGTCATTCATAGGATACGAACTTATAAATTTAAAGCTTTGATGTGATTTTGTTTGCATGAAAAATAATCACCAACAAGTTTTTGGCGCTGTTGCCGGGGAGCACGATTGCTAGATTAAGATTTTCTTTGGGATTTCATTTAAGTTTGAGACTAAGCTTTACTTTTCAAGTTATTTAACTATTTTTTCTTTTTGTTTGTTCTTTGTTGCAAGGATGATGAATTACCAACTTCAAGAAGAAGTTGGAGGAATAGGAGCATATGAGGAGACTATTGGTGACTTTGATATACCAATCCCGAGCAACACTAGGATGGGAATAAGACCCCCACTCGGAGATATGCCCCATCACGAAATCAACTCTAGCCTCATCAATATGATCCACAATGCAAGATATTTTGGTTTGGATGTGGAGAACCCCATCGAACACCTTGATAACTTTGAGAGGCTATGTGACACAACCAAGATTCAAGGAAACCTCGGAGACTACGTGAAGCTATCCTTCTTCTCTTTCTCATTAGGAGATAAAGCTTCTCAATGGGAGAAGATCGTGGTTAGCTCTTCCATAACCCCTTGGGAACAATGCAAGAGGAGGTTCCTTGGTCAATTTTTCTCACAAAGAAGGACTACAAACTTCCGGAATAACATAGCCAATTTCGAGCAAGGGATTAAAGAGACATTAGGTGAAGCTTGGCAAAGGTTCAACGGCTACGTGAGGAATTGTCCTCACCATGTATTCACTCAAGGTAGGCTTCTATGGCTCTTCCATAGGGGAGTTCATCAACACTTCCGGTTCGCTATGAACACGGCGAGCAATGGAATTTTGCAAGCTTGACCGCGACTCAAAGAGAGAAATTGGTGGAGAATTTAGCGAAGAGCTATGCCGAAGAAGAAAGCTTTTGTTTCACACCAAAAATTGAGGGTAAATGCCTTGAGGAATTAAATGCAAAAGATTGATGAAATAGCAAAAGTGTTGCTCAAACCAAAGTAGAAGAAGCTAAGGATCGATGAAAGCTTCTTTGATCAACAAGAGGAGTTGAGTTTTGTTCAAGAAAGCTACTATGAGAGCTATTCACAAGAATCATCGCCTAGAACAAGTGTAGGAGAACGGACTCCTACGACTCCAACACCCACTACTCCTAAGACGCCTACCAACTCTAAGGTAGAAGACATGCATTCCTTGATAAAAGAACTTGTGATTGGAAATGCGGAGATTAGGAGAGACTTGAAAAATAAATTTGATGCGTTGGACCACGAGATTCATAGGAATTACGTGGAGGTATCAGAGAAGTATGATAATCTTGCTAACTATGTGAAGGGTATAGAGCATCAAATAACGGAACTAGCTTCTAAACATGAGCTTCAAACGGGTAGTATATCCGGTAAGTGTGAGGTTAACCCGAAGGAGCTTTATCATGTTGTGACTTTGAGAAGCAGAAGGCAATTACCTGCAAGGACTCAAGAGGTCGAGCCTAAGAAGAATTAAAACGAATTAGAAGAGATTGAAAATGATCAAATGCCGCTTGATGAAGAAGAGCAAGATGAGAATGAAGAATAAACCAAGAAGGAAGAGGCACCTAAGATTCAAGAGGAGGAACCAAAGGAAAAACCTCCTCCATGCCAAAAGAAGAAAAGGGATTACATGCCCACCGACACTAATGTTCCTATTGATAAGTTGAAGGATATCATCACGAGGAAGAATAGAATTGATTCCATCATGGAAGTTGTGACTCATGAATGTAGTGCTATCATTCAAAACAAAATTCCCAACAAGAGAATATATCCCGGAAGCTTCACCTTGCCTTGTACTTTGAAGCACATGACCTTTGGCAAATGTTTGGTTGATTTAGGACCAAGTGTGAGCTTAATGCCCTTGACGGTCTCTAAGAGGCTTGGCTACACGAATTTTAAGCCAACAATGATCCAACTGATACTGGCAGATAGGTCTATTCGGTATCCACATGGTATTCTAGAAGATTTGCAATTGATGATAGGAAATTGTGAGGTTCCAACGAACTTCATGGTCTTCGAAATTGATGAAGAACCCTTGAACCCTATCATTCTTG
Source organism: Anastatica hierochuntica (assembly GCA_900406275.1). Classification (NCBI taxonomy): domain Eukaryota; kingdom Viridiplantae; phylum Streptophyta; class Magnoliopsida; order Brassicales; family Brassicaceae; genus Anastatica; species Anastatica hierochuntica. The sequence goes on from OVAN01016604.1 coordinate 2,844, forward strand.
GAAGACCTTTTCTTTCAACCGCGGGAGCCATAATCGATGTAAGGGGAGGAAAGATAGATCTTCATTTTGGAGATTTGATATTGAATTTCAACATTTTGAATGTTATGAAAAAGCCAACTATTGATGGAGCCGCTTTCTCCATTGAATGCCTTGATGATGATTTCGCCAGAGAGCTAGAAGAGCTATACATGGAAGATGGCTTGGAAGTAGCCTTAATCTACGAAAAAGGATCAAATGCAATCCTCTCAAATGAAGCCACGGAATACAAAAGATTACTAGATGCTCAACTGATGGAACCAAGTGAAGCTCTAGCATTGGAGCTAGGAAAAGATGAACTAAGACCAAAGGAAGAGAAAGTCGATGACAAAGAAAACTCGGATTGGAGTGAGCTTAAGGCACCTAAGGTGGATTTGAAACCACTTCCAAAAGGGCTAAGGTACGCATTTCTTTGTCCCACTTCTACTTACCCCGTGATCATAAACCATAGTTTAAGTGAAAGTGAAACCAAATTGCTATTAAATGAATTGAGAAAGTATAGAAATGCAATAGGTTACTCACTAGATGATATCAAGGGTATCCCCAATCTTTGTGCATGCATATGATTCATTCTCAAGACGAGTCTAAAACCTCAATTGAACCCCAAAGAAGGATTAACCCTAACCTAAAAGATGTGGTCCGCAAGAATATCTTGAAACTCCTCGAGGCAAACATAATATATCCAATCTCGGATAGCACATGGGTCTCTCCCGTGCATGTTGTGCCTAAGAAAGGAGGGGTTATGGTAGTTAAGAATGACAAAGATGAGCTTATCCCTAATAGAACTATAACGGGACATAGGATGTGTATTGACTATAGAAATCTTAATGCATCGACTAGGAAAGACCACTTCTCGTTACCTTTCATTGATAAAATGTTGGAAAGATTAGCTAATCGATCTTACTATTGCTTTTTAGACGGTTATTCTGATTTCTTCCAAATACCCATTAACCCTAGAGACCTAGAGAAAACCACCTTTACTTGTCCTTATAATACATATGCTTATAGGAGTATGCCTTTCGGTTTATGCAAAGCTCCTGCTACTTGTCAAAGATGCATGATGTCCATATTTGATAACTTGATTGAAGAGTGTATGGAGGTCGTCATGGACAATTTTTCCGTCTATGGAGACTCCTTTGGTGGATGTCTTTCTAATCTTTGCAGGGCATTGAAGAGATGCGAGGATATCAATCTCGTGCTAAATTGAGAGAAATTTCACTTCATGGTCCAAGAAAGGATAGTACTCGGACATAAAATCTCCAAGAAGGGGATTTAAGGTTATAAAGCTAAGATTGAGGTGATGATGCACTTAGAGCCATCAAGAACCGTAAAAGGAATTCAGAGCTTCCTAGGACACACATGTTTTTATAGGAGGTTTATCAAAGATTTCTCACAAACCGCAAGACCGATGACAAGGCTTCTATGCAAACACATACCCTTTGAGTATGATGAAGCGTTTATGAAGGCTTTGGGAAGATAAAGGAAGCTTTGATTTCGGCTCCAATCGTGCAAACTCCGAATTGGGAATTACCTCTCGAGATCATGTGTACCGCAAGTTATTTCGTGGTTGGAACGGTTTTGGGACAAAGAAAGGATAAGAAACTTCACGTGATCTACTATGTGAGTAAGATGTTGGATGAAGCTCAAACCAAGTATGCCACAACGGAAAAGGAACTCTTAGCCATAGTGTTTGCCTTTGAAAAGTTTCGTTCGTACATAGTAGGATCAAAAATGATAGTATACATGGATAATGCCGCTTTGAGACACCTATTGGCTAAAAATGATGCTAAGCCTATGTTGTTGAGATGGAATCTCCTCCTACAAGAATTTGATCATGCAATTAAGGACAAAAAGGGAATTGAGAATGGAGTGGCGTATCACTTTTCAAGGATGCAAATTGATGATGGACTACCAATTAATGACTCACTCCCAGAAGAAAAAATCAACTCGGTGGAAACATTCTTCCTCATTGAGGGAAATTTCAAACAATGGGAGGAAGATAATGCGAGTGTGGTGACCACTACAACTCTTTGGTATGCCGATTTTGTCAATTACTTAGTGAGTGGAAAAGAGCCGCCGGATATGGGGACTTATGGAAAAAAGAAGTTCTACTGAGATCTTAAGTCCTACTATTGGGATGATCCTTTCCTCTACAAGCAATGCAAGGATCAATTATATAGAAGATGTGTTTCAGAGGAAGAAGCTAAAGAAATCATCACCAAGTGTCATAGTGCTAACTATGGTGGACACTTTGCCACTTTCAAGACTGTTCAAAAGGCCTTACAAGTGGGTTTTTGGTGGCCCACAATATTCAAAGATGCAAATGAAGTTGTGTCCAAGTGTGATTCTTGTCAAAGGAGAGGAATCATACCAAAGAGGAATGAAATGCCATTGAATCATATTCTTGAAGTGGAGATTTTTGATGTCTGGGGAATAAACTTCATGGGAACTTTCCCTAAATCGAATGGAAACTTCTACATCTTAGTGGTTGTCGACTATGTCTCCAAGTGGGTAGAAGCAATAGCAAGCCCGACGAATGATGCAAGGGTAGTGATCAAGCTCTTTAAAAAGATCATTTTTACTAGATATGGTACTCCAAGGATAGTTATAAGTGATGGTGGAAGCCACTTTATCAACAAGGTTTTTAATAAACTCTTGAAAGCTAATGGAGTGAAACATAAAGTGGAAACACCATACCACCTTCAAACTTTGGGACAAGTAGAGGTATCCAATCTCCAAATATAAGAAATACTAGAGAAGACAATTGGAGTGAATAGGAAGGATTGGTCTACAAAACTTGATGATGCACTTTGGTCATATAGAACGACATTCAAGACGCCTATATGGACAACACCATTCAAACTCATTTATGGAAAATCTTGTCATTTACCTTTTGAGTTAGTACACAAGGAACTTTGGGCTACAAGGAAGCTAAATTTCAACTACAAGGAAGTCGCGGAAAGAAGATTAGTGCAATTGGAGGAACTTGAAAACTTGAGGCAAAATGCTTATGAGAGCTCGAAAATCTATAAGGAAAAGACAAAAGCTTTTCACGATAAGAAGATCCTCAAGAGAGAGTTCAAGAAAGGAGATAAAGTTCTATTGTTTAACTCTCGATACAAACTCTTCCTAGAGAAATCGAAGTCAAAATGGTCGGGTCCTTTTGAGGTTGAAGAAGTAATGTCATATGGTTCAATCACTCTAAGGAACCGTTCCGGAGAAGGATTTACGGTGAATGGGCAAAGATGCAAGCCATACTTAGCGGATACATTACTAGAGGGAGCGAGTTGTCTCGTCCTCCTCGATGCACCATCACCATGAACCGCTTCAAAGTCAAGTTAATGACTATAAACAAGCGCCCTTGGAAGGCACTCCCAAGAAGAAAAACCCACTTTGTCAAATAAATAAACATTTTTTAGTTTTAATTTTTCTATAATATATGCTTAAGTATCTAATATAAGTTTCGTGATTTTGGTTTATAGGGGTACGACAACGAACAGAGCATCTACCAAATGGATTCCCGAAAAGATTCTAGCACTATCCTCAATTTTTAAAATGTTGGGCAAGTTGTTGAGAAATGAAAAGAAAGGGGAGTGAATTGCAAATATTTTATTAAAACACATGTCTTTAGTAGCTTCTCTCTTTCATTACCATTACTTTTCTTTCTCTTAACACTTAGCAAGAAACTCTCTCTCTCATTTGCTTAAAGAAAATCGAAACCTCCTCCTAGGATTTTCGAAAATTTGAACTTGATTTTCTAAGTCATTCTCTTGAATCTTTCCTTGCATTCTTCTCTTAAGAACCTAAGGTATGTCTCTAATCTTTAAATTTGAAGAAAATATGAAGCTTTCTTGGATTCTTGGGTTTTTTAATCATGGAGTTCTAATCTTGAATAAGTTGTGCTTATGGTTAGAATAGCTTAGAGAATGCTTGGGAATGAGGATTCAAGGCTTAGTTTAGAAGATTTGGTGCTTATTTGAAAATTTTGAAAAAATGTGTTCTTGTACATGAATAGTAACTTTTTCAAAATTTCATGAATTTGAATTATTTAATGATCTCTAATGATAGCCTAAGGTTAGATATGAAGTTCCCAACAAGAATTTTGCAATCCCGTTGAGTAAAAACGAAGTTATGACCATTTTAATCTATGGTTTTGGATTGATGACGGGAATAATTTATTAATCTTATGTTCCTTGATGCCTTGAGAATATTCTTTGACATATGAACCTTCTTGAATTCAAGAATTTTGAGCCATAAATTTTTTTGGAACTTACATATATCATTTCTTTCAATGTAGGAATCAATTGAGTGAACAAGCATAATGGCACCAAATACAATAGGTAGATAAGGAGCTCAACTTCAAAAAGGGAAAACCAAACAAGCTTCTACCTCTAAGGGAGCAACAATTTCAAGAAGAGCATCGATGCCACCCAAAACCACTCCTCAAGGGCAGCCAATCGTGAGGCCCCGATCTCAAGAACACCTCCACCTAATGCATTAGAAATTGAAGATGCCTCTTGGAGTGAGCAAGAGAGGGAAGAAAGGAGATTCTTTGAAAAGATAGACTTCGAGACTACGAAGTTCATGGAGAAAAGGCTATTGTAAGCTATGGGGCTTTATGAAGAAGTATGCTATCTACGTGAACGAATGAATCTCCAATGCTTGATTGACATGAGTGAATCCCTCTATGAGGAAGAAGTGAAGGATTTTCTTGCCATGATGAAAATTGTTTACAATGCACCATCACGACCCAAGGCAAGATATGGGTATCTCAACTTCAAGATAAGGTACAAGGAATACTCAATGAGCATCTTTGAGGTTTGCAAGACATATGATCTATCACAAGCGGAGGAAGCTAAGTTCCCTTATTGGGATGGAATCAACGCTTTTTGGGACCTCATAGCCGATGGACCATTCACAAAAGCAAATCCCAAATCTTCGAGAATAAGAAACCTGGTAATAAAATATGTCCAAAAGTTGTTGGCAAACACACTTTTTGCTTGGACCGAGATTGGCACGGTACACCAAAGCGAAGTGCTTCTTCTATTTCGAGGGCTAAAGGAAGATTTGGAACAATGGAAGGCATATGCGGAAGATGATGATTTTGGTTCAAACATCAATATAGCAGTAGTCTTCCTTATACACATGGCGAGCTTCCAAGGTAAATGGGTTAGGACAACAACCTTTCTGATGCAATCCGTGATCTTCTGAACAACAAAGAGAAGTTTCAGATCTGAATTTTCAGATTGGTTATGCGAAAATAATAAAGGGAATTTCGATGGAGATTGTGTTTGGATAGAATTTTAATCTAGATCTAGAGAATTAACTCTTTTGTGATCTGGAACGAAGAAGCTCTTAGAGAATTAAATCTTTAGCAATAAGATTTGTTCAAAGATGAACATGATTCACTTTCTTAGAAAGAAGAAAGAAAACTTCAAACTTGCATAAAATTCTGGATTGATGCAGATTACAACACTTAAGTAGAGATGATCTACTAGGGTTTTCTGCGAAAATAATAACCTAAAACTAAACCAATTATCGAAAATAATAAACCAAACAATAACAAGAAATAATTAAAAATCCTAATCTAAAAACCAATTGCTGAAACCGAGTAATTGGAGCTTTGGTCGAATGCTGGTTTTCTTCATCAATTAAGTTCGAAATTGGTTTAGAGTAAACCAATCAACAACTAGATTTTGTAGCTTCTTTGACTTGAATTTCGTGGCTGCTCATCTAACAAGTAGTAATGGATCCTTAATTTGTGCTTCGACTTCTTTTGGGCTGAAATAACCAAGCCTTCTTGGTCACTTGATCCAAACCGTGATGCTGAGGTTTCTTGAATGTTTTGAACTTCTAAGAGACCCATCTTCAAGGTAAAATATGGCTGGAATAATGTTCTTTCTTCACATGGATGATTTGCTCTTGAATCCACACGAACAGGCTTGATAGACGAGCTGAAAGTCTGCTGACTTTGAAAATTCATAACTAATTCTTCCCAGCGTCTTTTCAAGTGATTCCACTTTTTCTTGATCCCTTGATGTCTTGAGAATCAAATAATTTTTAATCATAGCTTGAAACCTTCTGGTTTGGTCGGAATAACCTTCGGAGTGAGGATATGTCTTTTCTATGAAAATCCTGATTCAGCCAGATTGTAAGCTCCATAACTCTCAGGCCTTTAATGTCGTTGTCATGAGTCCAGTTGATAAAGATGCTCTGAGGAGTAAGATTTTTATAACAATCGAGCTTGTTGTCTAATTCCCTTTGATTGGATAGATATGCTCCTTTGAATGTGGTTGGGTTGATTCTGCGAATTGAGCTGAACAGGATTGCATCACCTTCCAACAATTCTCTTTGGGAGTTTCCTAACGCCGTTATTCAAGAGAGCTCAACTACCGTTAGGAGAGCCAAGCTTGGTGAAAGATCCCATAGTTCTTAGAGACCTCATAAATTTGCATTTCATCCGAATCAACAAGACGACCAAGGAGATGGAGTACCTCTTCAACAAATTCAATACCGGGAAGAGGGTATATCTAAGTCTTCATTGCGATGAGCTAACAAACATAAGCTCATTTAAAAATGTCATCTTTGTGCACTCAGGTAGAGAGGATGAAACAGAAGCTTCAAGTGAAATGTGGATGATACAAGCTCATGGGGAGTCAAGTGCGGACGGTTACGCCGCCACCACAAGCACCACCACCGATCTAATTCCATTTTTTCCACAAACAAGGAGAGAAAGGGAACTCCTAAAGGCCATACAAGAAGAAAAGAGAGCATTTGAGGAAAAGGTGCAACGTGACATTGAAGCCCTAAGGAGGCAATTCATTGGGGCGCATATCCAAACGAGATATGAGGAGTTCAGGAGTGGACAAACGGAAGGAATCATTGCTCAAGCAAACACCCCACTAGTTGCGGAAGCTCTAGTCTCTTTGGTGGAGATGAGAGAGCACATAAGAAATGACCCCAACATGAAGACATGCAAGCGAACTAGGAAGAGGAGCAAATACACCAAACCAAGCTCACCTTAAAAGAAAGAGGTACAACCTAAAACCATTGTGAATACCACCTTATATTTCGGTTTTCTTTGTTTATTTTTAAGGTAAATCTCGCGGCTTATAATTCACCGGTACAGTGAAATTTAAGTGCGGGGGAGGAGCCTTGGAACTAATGATTATTTTCATTTTGATGTTTTACTTTTTCTATATTTGAGTCATGCATTGTAGATAGTTATGACTTATAAAGACGAAAAAATTTCAAAAATCCAAAAAGATTTTCAATTTGTTTTAAAAAATTTGTGTATAGTTTGAATCCATTTGTGAATACTTAGGTGGTTAGAGCATATAGGATTGCATTTTTACATAGAGAACCTTGCCTTGTAAGTAGACTTAGTCATGCTTACGATTTAATGCCCTCATTAGTAGTATTATGATGCTTGAACCATTTAGAAAGTTGGAAAATCCATGCTTTGAATTGTCTTCTCGAAGCTCTTTGTGAAAGTTGAAGCATATTGGATTTGAAACCTATCCTATCTAAGTGAACCTAATTGGAATAAGTTTTTCTTGCTTATGGTCTTGAAATACTCTTTCATGGTAAAACACTAAACACTTGAGTTATGTTTTGACCTTATT
>OVAN01016605.1:0-10504 GCA_900406275.1 Anastatica hierochuntica
CTAATAAGAAAGTTACTAAAAAGGGAAACATGCCCTAAATAGAAACTTCCCCAAAAATAAAACTTTCCAAATATGGAAACCTGCCATATTTGGAAACTTCCCGGACCAGGGGTAAAACAGTAATTTTACTTACCGAAGGAAGACACGTTCTCGGGAACGTTTCTGGACGTTTGCAACTCTCTGGAACCCTCGAACTCGAGCTCTTCCACTTCCTTTTGACGCGGACAGATTCGTTGCACCAACTTCTGGGACGCGGTTCTCCACTCATATGAATCCAAAATCAGCGTTCCTTTTACCGATGAATTCATAAGACTTCCTACATCGAATCCATAAAATATCAGACCCGAAATATTCCATTTACCCATTCAAAACCGAATTACAGATCAACATGCAGTTTTTGGAAAATCTGGCAGATTCTAAGCCGAACAAAGACGAAGCTAAAACTGACAAACTAACCGTTCAATTGAAGATCAGAACGGTCAGATTAAATCCCTGGACGTCCTCTGTCCATAGCCGCCGAGCTTTCTCCTATCAGGCTTGAATTACTCTCGGAATCTCCCTTTGAACACGGACTATCCGCGATGTCGGACTGCACAAATGATCTTCAGTAAAACAACCATAACTCCTTTAATACTAAACTAAAAAGGGTTCTACAAAGTGTGAAATCTCGGTCCAATAGTCCTTCACCTTCTGTAGAATTTTCGCGTCCATTGGAGATGATTTGATCGGCCTTTTTCTGATTCTCCCACGACATATACAGATTTTTCTTCGCCGGACTGCACTAGCTTTTCCTTCTTTCTTGGTTTCTCTCTTCTCGTCTTGTGTTGCTGCGAAATTTTTCTCTGGTTTTGGCTATGGATGATGGCGACGTAAAAAACAAAAAGAATTGGGAAAGTGGGATTAGTTTTTAGGGTTAAACACATTAAATAGGAAGGTTATGGATAATTTTCTGGTTCGATTTAAGAATTGGTTAAGGCTTTGGTTCGGGAACAAATTCTGGAATTTAACCGGAAGCTAAAAACCGGGTATTAAAGAACGTTTATGTCTTTCTGATGTTAATAACGTTGTTGTTGGGGCTACTCCTCCACTAGACAATGGAAAGATCAAACACTCTAATGAAAAGGTTGTCACTTACCATCTGGTCCAAGACAGATCCACTAATCTTTGAGATGAGATTTATAGTTTTCCATGATATACTTTAGGTTGATTTTATATTAGATTGTTTTTTTATTAGAGAGTCTGAAGCTCCAAAGTGTCCTTCTTCGGGGGAGGCGTCGATTGTACATTTCCTTATGTACTAGAGAAGTCCTTTCTCTATCGACTTTGTCCTATAAAGAATATGTCTTTCGATCTCAATAGTGACCACTGACATTTACCTTTCATGCACAAGTATGGTTTCCTGGTTCATTCCCATTACTGCCAACGCTCTGTCGTCCCCCCCCCCCACAACGCCCTTACCTAGGTTCCTTCTAGGCAGCTCTTGTTATGCCTCAGTCCTTACACAGGAGGCCGTTCCTTGCAAGACTTGTCCTTCATGCTCACATCCCCTTGCATAGCAGAGACTTTGTCCTCTAGCCTCTGTTTCCACAAGACGTTCCTTTAGTCTTGCGAGCTAGGATGAGCAGCAGACATCACTTGTGGATACCGTTCCATTGGTAATCCTTCTTTGTTACACCGTGACACTTCATTTATCATGCGACTGATGAGCATCCTTAGAATCTCGTCCTTCAGATCCTTTTGCTCTCGCTTAAGCGTGTTCCATGACTCTTTGTATGGCTCCTTCCACATCCATAGTTCAGGGTTGTCCTTATACCTCCCTTGCCTTAGGGCATACCTTTAGCCCTAATTTGAACTTGGTCGAGCGGGGTACAACACTTACTGTCTTTGTCCCACCATGTTTCCACTATGCTTTACTTTCTTCTATGCTCCAGCTTTTTAGCAGACAGATCCACATAGTGCTTTCCTAGCCCCGTCCTCGGATCCTGCAACCTCAACTTGTGGTCCTGCCCCACATAGTTCTTTACCCTTACACCATAACTTGAGTTTCCATCCCCATTAGTCATGACATACAACTCTTGCTCTGACTCCATAGGAGCTTCCTATTCTTTCTTGGTGGAGTTCTAGATGTACCCATCATCATCTCAACACCCAAGGTGACCTCTTTATCCGGCTGCGTCCTTATAGCTCGGTGATCTAGCCAAACTGTCTTTGTTTTTCGTGTACTCTCCAACTTATGCTGAAGCTCCGTGGACCTTAGAAATGAGTGCGCTCTCTAGTTTAGACCTTCGATAGTTCTAGTACAACCTACTGCAGCAACTTGAAGAACTGACGACTCTGGATTAGGAAAATTTAGAAATGGCTCCACGACAAAGAACTACAACAACATGTCAACATAAGTAGCTACCTAGTTGCCCATGATAACTACCACCGATCCTTGCGCGCTGAGTCCGTGGCTAGAGAGCAGCTACAACCAGCATGTGATGTTGTAGTCACGTCCGTACATGAGTCTTAGTCAAATGTACTAGCACGTGAGCTCTGCCAATTCTAACTTAAGCTTTGGAACTTGAACGACGGGCTACAGAAAAGAAACTGACACGGAATGAGGACTCCCCTCCTTGGAAAACACTAAGGCTCGGAAACCTAAGGACCTAGACTCGCGAGCACAAGCAACTAAATAAAACCTAACACATAATCCTATTGTTGGAACGTCATTCTACCCCTCGCACCCAGATCTAGATCTTGTCTTCGGTGCTCTCTTGCGGACTCACGATATGGCAACTTAATCTTGATGGTCAGCGGTACTGGAAAACATCTTCTGTTTGATGAGATAGTCGGGTCTCGAAACTCTTGCAGTTGATGCTCTGACGCCTTGGAACTCAAAAGAAAACTCCTGCACTAGAAGCTACACTAACGCCCAGTTGGTGATTTTGAAATTCTTTTTACTTTTTGAAGATACTCAGAAAACAAATAGGTTTTAGAAAACACTTTATCTTTCGTAAAACTATGACCCTCCGGGTCAGAACCGGAGCGACCTTTAACCTAGCTCTGATACCACTTATAACATCCCTATCCCAAGTGAACCGAAATGCTCCAAATGGTATCGCCAAAACCGGGGCAAACTTCACAAACCAGTCAATAAATTCGCTTCTAATTTTACCTGCGGAAACACCAAAAGGAAAAAATAAGGAAAGAGAGGGGTAAATGACTTTTCAAACAAACCACTCAGTGAGGACGAACCCGACTCCGCTTGACCCGCTACCCGATTAACCCCGCTAGACTAAGCCTAACCCCACCCCATAGTAAGCAAAGAGAGACACCTAACGTGTCATACACGCAACTACCAAACGAAAACCTTTTTAGATCAGATTCAGACTCTCAGACACTTCTTTTAGAAAAACATTTTTTTCCTAGACACCTAGCACACGAGGATCCTTTGAACTTTGGTCTCTCACTTTCCACAAGTAACGCGCCTCCCTCGCCCGGATCCCACCCCAGGTGAGTCCGCAACTTCAAGCTCAACTAACATCAGTCATGTTGCTTACATAGCTCAACTGATGCCAAAACAGTTCAATGATGTCAGCGTCCTCACGGCTCCGCCACCGCACTACTGACGTCGACACGGCCGAGTGTGCCTCCAAATTTTGGCGTACGTACCCCTTGATAATCCTCCTTGCAATCGGAGTCTTACCCATTAGCGTCACATAGAAGAGGCCAACCGACACGCGTTAGAAAACACTGCCTACAATAGGCTCCGTGTCTACTGTAGGGCCTAACAATCTAAACACGCAAATCACCGGTTCTACTAGACCTAACTTTCCTTTTTGTGCAGTTGTCAAACAATGCCAATTATCCTATCCATTTTAGGACTTAGGTTAACACAGACTCTATATCCTAGGTTCGGCTTAGCGACACATTTCACAGAATTGCACTTAGGCATATATGTCATTATGACTTACAATACATAATACATGTTACTATTTGTGTCGAGACTTATAGCTCGACACTGGCTGAAAAATTAAATCGAGACTAGAGAAATTAACCGAATAACGAATGATAACGAAGGCAGGAACTCCTCACCTTGGCCACACTACAGAATCCTTGGTCTTCTGGCTGATGATCCTCCTTCTGAGCTTTTACCCCAAGACGATCCTTTGGTATCCATATTCTCCTTTACTAAACTTTCCTCTGGAACGAAACCTGAAATAGGAACCCGTTTAGACCTTAAACGGGAACCTACCAGAAACAGAAACTTATTATTCATGGAAACCTGCCATAAATAGAATTTATCCAAAAGAAACTACCCCTAATAAGAAAGTTACTAAAAAGGGAAACATGCCCTAAATAGAAACTTCCCTAAAAATGAAACTTTCCAAATATGGAAACCTGCCAAATTTGGAAACTTCCCGGGCCAGGGGTAAAATGGTAATTTTACTTACCGAAGGAAGACACGTTCTCGGGAACGTTTCTGGACGTCTGCAACTCTGTAACTCTCAAACTCGAGCTCTTCCACTTCCTTTTGACGCGGACATATTCGCTGCACCAACTTCCGGGACGCGGTTCTCCACTCATATGAACCCGAAATCGGTGTTCTTTTACCGATGGATTCATAAGAGTTCCTACATCCAATCCATAAAATATCATACCCGAAATCATCCATTTACCCATTCAAAACCGAATTACAGATCAACATGCAGTTTCTGGAAAATCTGGCAGATTCTAAGCCGAACAAAGACGAAGCTAAAACTGACAAACTAACCGTTCAATTGAAGATCCTAATGGTCAGATTAAATCCCTGGACGTCCTCTATCCATAGACTCAGTGTTTTCTCCGATCAGGCTTGAATTACTCTCGGAATCTCCCTTTGAACACGGACTGTCCGCAATTTCGGACTGCGTAGATGACCTTCAGTAAAATGATCATAACTCCTCTAGTACTAAACGAAAAAGGGTTCTACAAAGTTGAAAATCTCGTTCTAATAGTCCTTCACCTTCTGTAGAAATTTCGAGTCCATTGAAGATGATTTGATAGGCCGTTTTCTGATTCTCCCACGACATATACAGATTGTTCTTCGTCGGACTGCACTAGCTTGTGAGTTTCTTCAAATGGCTTTATGCTTTCTTCGATATTTTCTTATACTTGATTTGATTGTTCTAACTTTTGAGTCATCTAACAGGTTGTTAGTGAAGATGGAAAGAAAGTGAGACGCATAAATCCGATTACTGATTCTGCCATCGAAGAACTCCAGGTACTTGTTTTCGAGATTCTAAACTTATAGTTTAAGTATCTCTTGCTATAGTTACACAAATGTTTCTTGTCTTGTTGATTATCTAATACGTTTATCGTATCCAGTCTCGTATAGTTATTGCTGAGAATTTACCTGAGGATCATTACTACCAAAATCTGATGAAGATTTTTTCAACCGTTGGAAGGTACTTTTGTTTTTGTTAGTGTTACAAAACCTAGAATTACTTTTTTCGCTTTCTAAATCAACCATGACTGTTCGGGTTCTAAATTTTTCGGAGTTATTTGTCAGTGTGAAGAATATCCGGACCTGCTAGCCACAAAACACGGGGAGTAGTGCTCCACCAGCAGCAAGATCAGCCAAAGCGATGGTGCACTTTTCAGCAACAAGGTAATTAGATAGATCCATGAGGCAAAGACGCTTCCTTTTCGTATTTGCTACTCACTGCCTTTTTATCGATGATTAGTTCACAATGAAAACTTATGGTGAATAGTGGATCTAAGCATGTTGTCTCTTTACGACATATTTGATGCTCATGAATTGGGACCTTTTTCTCTTTCTATGGTATTCTCTGCCTTTTGTATCTGAAACTTTAGAGACTTCAACTAAAAATCTGATAAAGATTTGTTTTGTGATTGTTGGAGTATACGTGAGAAGGGATGGAGAATTGGGGGAAGATGCTAAGCTCATCGATTCTGTTCTCGATGTCGTCCAAAAAGGAGCCGAGAACTGTGACTACTTGCAGGGTTAGAATCGTCTTCATCGTTTCCATCTTTGTGTGTCGTAGTTCGTAATCTGTTTTTGAATCTCTCCAAAATTATCTATTTCATCTGTCATATACCAGCCGAGAATGATCTGTCAGAAATCAAGGTGTTTTAGTTGGAGAATTATGGGAGGACAGGCTTGAGTGTATGCAGTGGGGAGCTCATTTTCCACATGTTTCTGGCATTGCTGGACAATCAAATTATGGAGCTCAATCTGTGGCGCTCTCTGGAGGTTACGAGAATGATGATGATCATGGAGAATGGTTTCTATACACAGGAAGGTTTGTTTTTTGATACTCCTAGCTGGAGGTTCATTTCACCAAGGCTTGTTGCTATTCAATAGTCGGTAATTGTCTGGGATACGACTTGTTTCATTAACAGTCTTTGAGTATTGTATGTTTTAATTCTCTCACGCACATAGAAGTGGCTATTCTCCAACATTTACTGACTGATTTCCTCTCCTTTTTGTCTTGAATATGTGTGTTACACAGTGGAGGAAGAGATCTCAGTGGCAACAAAAGGACTAGCAAGGATCAACCTTTTGACCAGAAGTTTGAAAAGTCGAATAAAGCTTTAAGACTTAGCTGCAAAATGGGTTATCCTGTTAGAGTTGTCTGGTGAGCTGTTATTTGTGCAAAACTCCATTGCATTCACACACGTCTTTCTTTCATTCTTGTTGTCTACTTATTCCTATAAATATCGTACCATAAAGGTGAAATGGAATGCTTCCTTGTGTTATAATGCTCATGAGTTAGTATTTTGTTTCTTATTTTTCCAATTTTGGTATGATGTATGTAGTTAAGATATTGGTGTAAAACATGTTTTTAGTTATCAATAAAATTAATCTTCNCTAAACCTTAAATATAAATTATATATAATAATAATAATTTAATATGGCTCGCCTTAGCTACAAAATATATGAATATGACTCATATAAATACAGCAAAATTAAAGGGTTGTTATAAAATATAATATAACGAGAATACAATGCTACAACTAAATATATTAGAGCAAAATAAAAAGCTACTATAATATATGAAATAGCAATAATATGTTGTTATTATTAATAATATTATAGCAAAGAAATTCACGCTATAATATATTGCGATATAATAGCATGACGAATTAACGCTATAATACGAGGGTGGTCTATTATAGCTGCGGCAAACATGGTCAACATGGAAACGCTATAAAAACCCTATAATAGCGTTAATCATGTGCTAACAATGTGCATTTTTCTGGTAGTGCATAGGCTCTTAGATGATCTTTGCACCATTATACTTGTCATTAGGACATTGGGCATAAGACATTCCTTTTCTATCTTGGTTTTGAGTTCCCGCTTTTAAACCTCGCTTCCTGGTTTGATCTTTGTTGTTTGTTATAGGATAAGCAAAGGGAAAGTTCGTGGGAGTTGATGTGTACACAATTTCATGCATATTTAGATGAATTTTAGCTTAGTTTCATCCACTTTTAGGTTGTATATATTGCATTTTAGTCATAGAATCTGTATAGTTTGAGTCTAGAGTCTAGTTTTAGAGTTAGTTGCATATGCATACATTTTCTTGCATTTGTAGGTTCTACTTTTGAAGTGGTTTAATGGAGGCTAAAGATATGGATTTAAGGTGGTTATGGAGCTAAGAAATCATGGGAATGAAGTGCTAAATGCATTTGGAAAGGATGGAGGAAATGGTGCTAACAAGGGACCAAAGAAGAAGCCTTAGACTACAAATGCATGTGGCTATCGACCATGCTGGTCGATAGTGGCATGCATGAGATTGATAGCCACATGCACTGGAAAGTTGGCTGTCAAGTGCATGACACTATCGCCTAATATGGCCGATAGGCCCATGCACAGGATTGATAGTGGCATGCACAGACAGGAAAATTTGATTTTAGGGCAACTTCTCTTCCTTCCTTTATTATAAATAGCCTCCCATATATTTCAAGAACATACCTTTGAACTTCTTTACAATTTTTCTTGTTCTTCCTCATACTTATCAAGATCTAAAGACTTGTAATAAATATTTTGGTTTCTTTTAATTAGATTTGTGTTTCTCTTCTTCATCTCTTTCTTTTAGATCTAGATGTAAGGGCATGTAAGCTCAAAGACCAAACCCTTGTCTTTGAATTTCCATGGATCTTAGTGAGTAGATCCTTCAAGGATTTTGAGATGTAGTAGGCTAGGATTAGATCTAGGGTTGTGATGGATGATTAGGCTATATTTTGGCATAGATTCCTACTAGATCTTGTTTAGTTCTTCAAATGTCATTGCATGCTCATTGACACCTAGAATGTGTTCGATGAAATGCTTTAGAGAACAATACCTATGTTTTTCACTTGGGCCCAAGAGAGTGGATGTTACCTAGGTGTTAGATTTTTAGAAGGACTTGTTGATCACTATCACATACATGTTTAGATAGGCATTAAGCGAGAGTTGAGTCTTGTAATGTGTATAGCTGAATAGATCTTCGTCATGAGAGTGGGTAGATCTATAAAGGAGGGATCCTTGGCCTATGAATAGCTTCAATCCTCTAATAAAGCCTTAGAAAAGTCCATCATAATTCTAGATCAAGCCAAAACCAATAGCTACTACCTCAAGATTCGATCTTTTTCATTGTGTACACTTAAAGCTTGTTCCTTTCTTGCCTTTTACTTATTGCTTGTTTACTTATTGTCTTTATGTATGCCTTTTAATCATGTTTGCCTTCGATAATGCTTAGATTTAGTGGAGACTCGTGACAACCCCATCAAAATAGACCCTCCTAGACTAGGATTTCTAGTGCATTCTCCATGCTTAGGTTCTTCTAGATAAGCCTCTAAATCCTTGAACAATACATCAAGTACTACAACTCGACCCCGTTTTCTTGCGGGATTGTTGAGTAGGCTTAGGTTTTATAAATTTAAGCTTGCTCGTTGCGCAAATCAAAAGGGCCCACACCAATCATCCAACAGCCACAAGAACCCTAATAAGTGGTGCGACTTCCATAATGACCACGGCCATAGAACAGACGACTGCATATCCCTCAAATGGAAGTCAACGAATTACTTAAGAAAGGGTACCTCCGGGAGTTCCTTTCTGTCAAGGCCAAAGGATTATCGAACAACCAAGACGACGACGTGCATGCAGGGTGCAAGGGCGCAGACTCTCCCTTGAGACACGATCGAGTGATCAACGTAATATCAGGAGGATCAGAGATCAGCAGGATCTCCCATGCAGAAACAAAAAAGAGCACGAGAACCACTAAAAATAACCTAAACGTCCTGGGAGCCAAGCGACAAAGCTAAGAGAAGGAAATAATCAGCTTCATCGCAGAAGAGCAAGATAAGGTTCTAACTCTGCACCACGACGCTCTTGTCATTCCCCTAACGATGGCGAATTATTTCGTTAAGAGAGTACTCATTAACAATGGAAGTTCCACTAATGTTCTCTTCTTGGGAGCGTACTCTGACCTGGGTTTAACCCAGGAAACCCTAACCAAGAAGGCTACCCCACTGGTAGGCTTGAGTGGAGAATTCAAGTAGACCACCATAGAAGTTACGCTTCCCGTATATGCGGGAGGAGTAAACCTCTCTACCAGATTCTACATGGTAGACTACGCGTCTGCCTATAATATTATCATGGGAAGACCCCGGATACACGAGATGGGAATCGTTCCTTCTACTTTGCATCAGGTCTTGAAGTTTCCAACACCTTGGGGAATCAGAGAAATCAAAGGAGATCAAAAGAATGCTAGATCTTGCTATTAGAATTCCTTAAAAGGCAAGGCACCCCCTTATAGCAATTACATAAACCACCTATGGCCAAGCACACTAAGGAGCCAGAGGTGGAACAGTTATACAAGGTTCCCCTGGTACCGGGGAATTCGGAAAAGAGCCTTAAGATAGGATCGGGCCTTCAAGAAAGCTTACGACAAAGATTGATCAAATTCTTAAGATCCAAATTCGACTACTTTGCATGGTCTCACGTGGATATGTCAGGCATAGACCCAGACGTCATAGTGCACAAGCTGCAGGTAGACCGGAATCATCCCCCGATAAAACAGAAAAGCAGAAAACTCACACCGGAACGGGACTCTATTGTGAGGGATTAAACTCACCTCTTAGGTTTTATAAATAGTGTTTAGGTTTAGGGAGAGACTATGTGGGTTGAACCCCGTAAGAGCTTTGTGGAACGAAATACTACCTTTATTGAGACTGATAATCGAGATAACAAGTACAAAGAGGTTCGAAATAATCGAGTAATGAATAAAAGAGGTATTTGATTATATCTTTAAATGAATAGAACAGATACAAAGGTTTTTCAGGATGTCCAAGTGTATCTGGGTTGAAGATGAGTTGCAGAAGACTCTTGTTCGCTTCCTCTTCCTCTTATATAGCTCTTTTCCTCGTCGGAGAACTAATGTAACTACTCCGTGATCTCCTCCTTGATTTCTGGAATGTTCAACAACTTGTTTGACCGAGTCCCTGACCTTTTCCATTCGTCCGAGACCTGCTGCGC
>OVAN01016606.1:0-10504 GCA_900406275.1 Anastatica hierochuntica
GTTTAGTGTTTTATTTCTCAATTGATTTTCAATTAAGATTTGATAATTGGTCCGAAACTGAAATAATCTAAATCGCCCCAAACGGGTAAATGATCGTTTCTATATAGACCCTACCAGCTCCACCCAAAAAATCTAGACCCGAAAGAAACATAATTGACCCGAACCAAAAACACGAATGTTCAACTCTACTTTTATATTTAAAACCTGAATGTCCAACTCTATTTTTAAATTACACATAATAATATCAACTGACAGTTGATCATATTAAAATATGCTTTTTGTCCAAAACATTTCAAAATGTTAGACGTGTATTATATATAATTTATCATTCTATTAAAAAATAATCTATAGACATTTAATTTTCAAAAAACTTTATAATCCCGCGCTTGGCGCGGATCAAAGTCTAGTAAGAGTGTAACTGATAATTAATATTAAATTATAGATTGTAGTTAAATTAATAGTTAAAATTTCTAGTTAATTTATATCAAACTTTAAGATAAACAATATTATTTTTTCCCAAAAGATTAATTTATAAATATTGTTATTGATCATAAAACATTGATTTCCTAGAGTTTTCTTTACCTTTTATTAGTTAATGTTAAGAGATTTTAAATTTCAAATAATTTTAGATGAAAATATCTAAAGTTACGTAATTATTATTGATTCATTATTATGGAAAAATGTTTAGTGTAAGAAGATAAATAATTTGTAACTAAATATAAATAAATTTTAACATGCATGAAAAATTCGAAAAATTCAGTGCTTCAGACGTGAAGGCTGGGAAAATAAAACGACACCCAAAACTCAAACCAGATCTTAACCGAATTAGAATCGAACTGAATAATCGTAAAATCTTGAACGATTTCTATTTTAAAATATTTTGGTTATCCACTCCTAACCGAGAACCGAACATATACTTGAAAAAAAAAATTATGTCGTAGTTAATATTCTACCCTTTACTTACTTTCAAATTTAATATTTCAGTTTCTTGTACTAATATTTCAAATATTTTCATTTAATTGGGAAAAAACCAAACTATACCAAATCCGAAATTACTCTTTTGTTTTAGGCCAATTAAACCAAAATCTTTTTTCTTATAATTATTTTGAACCCAAATCGAATTCAAGCTGAACCCAAAATGAATCAAAATTTTAGGGAATCGAACTCAAATTCGAACTGAATTGTAAATTTATCCGAAGTGTTCTTATTTATATGGAACCGGATAA
Source organism: Anastatica hierochuntica (assembly GCA_900406275.1). NCBI lineage: Eukaryota > Viridiplantae > Streptophyta > Magnoliopsida > Brassicales > Brassicaceae > Anastatica > Anastatica hierochuntica. Next base: position 1,227 of record OVAN01016606.1, read on the forward strand.
TCCAAAATCTGAATAACTCGAACGGAAGATACACGTAAACTCAATCTCGAATGCCCACCTTGGGAGTATAAATGCGAAAATGATACAATACGGACTTAGGCTCCAATTGACAACATGATATATCAAAGTTTAATTACAGTAGTTGTTATAATTTGAAAAACCTTTTCGTATAAATTCATTGGTAAAAATTGTAGAATTATGTAGTGAACTCTTTTTGTAGAAATATAAGTTGTTGTTTTTATAAAACAGCCGTCTGATAACTTATAACGTATAAATTATAGTATTGGTTACTGAAAAATAAATTAATGTGAAAATTTTTTATAATTTATTATAAAATTTTGAAATGATACTAATTTCTATATAACAAATTTAAAAAGTTATAACAATAATAAAAATTAATGACAATCACTCTGTAACATATTTGCAATTTCATCATGTATAAACCCCCTTTTCTCTCTAGGATGCAATTTCATCATAATTGCAATTTCATCATGTATAATGCAACCGATAATTAGGAATAAAAAGCCCCCTTTTCTCTCTAGGAAAAGGTAAAACCCCATCTCTTCTTCCCAGACGTTACTGATATCGGTGAGGAAGATCATCGTCGCAACCAATGGCGAAAAAGAAATCATCTCGCAAACACCATAAACACTCCATACCCCAATCTCGCTCAACTTCACCACAGATCCAACCTAAATCAAACTCAAATGTCTTAGATTCGGACCCTCCGATATCAGCCGCTGGAACTTCCAGAGTCACTGATTCAGACCTTGGAACAGGTCCTTTTGCACCTCTAGAGAAGAATCTCGAGAGCTCCAAACCAGAACAGACGACAAAGTCTCCCATGGAATAGATCGAAGCTGACCCTAATCAGATCGAAACACAGCAACGCGAAAGGAAGCTCCCCAAGCTGCTGGAAGTCCCTCCTCCGTGTTAGACCCCACTGGAAAAGCAAACTCAAAGGCAACCTAGAAGGAGCTTTTCGTGGCCTCCTCCGGAAAAATGAAGAAGAAAATCACCCCTTTTGTCCTAGACTCAGGAGAATTCTGTGTGGATATACCTAATGAAGTAATCTAGAAGAACCAGAACAGATGGGAGCCCTTTATTGTGGGACAATTTGTAGGGAATCTACCTTCAAAGGGAGCCCTCCATGCCATTCTCAACGAAATTTGGAGCAAAATATTTAGAGAAATCACAGTCTCAAGGATAGGAATAAAGTCTGTCCTCATCTGTATCCCTCATCGACAAACAAGGGAGAGGGTGTTGGCTTAAGGAATGTGGCTAATAGAAGGTCAATGAATGTTCGTAGCTGACTATGAACTTGAATTAACTCCAACAATCCCTGAGGTTACAAAAGTATCTGTGTGGATTGAGCTTAGAGGAGTTCCTCCCCACTTTTTCTCGGAAGAGGGTCTGGAACATGTAGCGGGAATGGTGGGTCACCCTATCCATTGCCACCCATCAACCTTAAGCATGACATATCTCGAGGTTGTGAAGGTTCTAACCATTATTAACCTAACAAAGCCTCTCCCAGAAGCAGTGAATGCGAGATTTGTCTCGAGAGAAATCCACAAAGTTTTAGTTTCATGCCCATGGTTACCGTCAGTATGTGACCACTGCCAACAAGTGGGACATTCAAGAAAAAGATGCCCTACTACTCCAATCTTCTGTAACACTTATAGCTCTACTGCTCATAAGACAGAGGTATGCCCAAAGAGAAAGAGGAGTACTCCCTCGAACAAAGAGGATAGACTCAGTCAAAGGAGGAAGAATCCATCAAGAAGGAGGAGGGAGAAATCTAAGACCTCCAGAGATATTGTTTCAACCTCTACCGACTTGAGCCAAAAGAAACAACAAAACAACTCAGAAATCAGAAAAAGAGAAAGGAAATTGATCATAGACATTGGTTCTAAAAAGTTCCTAGCAGATGAAGCTAAGAGGAAAGGAAAGAATGTGGTACACAGTCCTTCAGAAACATCCTCTTCAGACACTGAGTCTTCAGAGGAATCATCTTCATCGGAGGATCTATCCGAGGAAGATAATAACCCCGAGGCAGATGGGAAATTCATCACAATCATTTCGAAGAAGCAAAGACGGCAGGAACGCAGTGCCTTGAGGAAAGGTACCAAACCTCTCAAATAATTTTTAATGAAGGCGGAAATTTTTTGTTGGAACGTGCGAGGTTTCAATAGTAGTGTAAAGCGGAGACCTTTCTGGAAATGTCTACAGCACACTAAGCCGCTTTTTGGCAATATTTTGGAGACGAGAGTCAAGCTACCTAAATCTATTAAGTACCTTCAGTCAACTTTCTTGGGATGGAATTTCGAAGGAAACGATGAGTATGCTATCTTGGGAAGAATATGGGTGGTTTGACAACAATCTGTTACGCTAAATATCCATGCTAAATCAAAGCAGATGATTACTAGTCTACTTGTTTGGTAAAGCCACAAAATGGTTTAGAAGAAATTGTGGTCTCATTCATCAATGCTTCAAATTGCAAATCTGAGAGGCAACACTTGTGGGAAGAGATAAGAAATCTGGCAAGAGATACCTCAGTGAGCTCAAAACCTTAGTTGTTGGGAGATTTTAATCAAACCTTGAACCCTTCAGAATATTCAGCTGGGAACCAAAATAAGAAAGGGTATATATGGAGGAACTAAGGGATTGTCTTGAGTATGCTGAGATTTCAGATTTAACTGCTATAGGTAACTGGTTAACGTGGTGTAATAAACAAATGGACAATCCTATAGCCAAGAAACTAGATAGAATTCTAGTAAATGACTGTTGGAAGTTAGCATTTCCTTTGTCCTTTGCTCATTTTGGAGATCCCTTATTCTTTGTTCATTGCCCTGCCACAGTGGGTATTGCAAAACTGGAAACAAGTAAAGGTAGGTTCATGATATCTCACCTTCTCTTGCATCATCCAGAATTTCTACCAAGAGTCTTAGATCACTGGCTCAACTTCTCAGTCAATGGATATGCTCAATATATCCTGATAAAGAAGCTCAAATCGCTGAAAAGAGTTTTTAAAGACATGAACAGGGAATTCTTTTCAGGCAAATAGTCTCACGACAAAGGAAGAGAAAGAAGCAAATAAAAAGTGGTTGAATTTAGCTATGGCTGATGAAAATTTTTTCTTCCAAAGAGCTAGAGTGAAATGGATTGAAGATGGAGACAGAAACACATCTTATTTTCATCGTGTTGTAGCTGCAAGAAAATCTCTAAACCAGATTCACTACCCGGTAAAGGAAGATGGTGAAAGACTTGAGAAAATATATGAAGTCAAAGACCACTGTGTAAATTACTACCGAGGATTATTAGAAAACTCACACTCTCCTCTATCTGAGGAAGATAAACATTTGATTCAGACTCATACATCCTTCAGATTTTCTACTGTACAATGTGAGACTCTCAAAGCTGAGGTAACTGCAACAGAGATTTCAGCATGCCAAGAAATAAAACACTTGGACCAGATGGGTACACAGGAGAATTTTTCAGAAAAGCCTGGAGTGTTGTTGGTTATGACATTGTCAGTGCAGTGCAGGAATTTTTCAAAACGGGTAAACTGCTGAAGCAAGTGAATGCCACAACCTTGTCCTTGATCCCAAAGCTAATAGGAGCAGATAGGGTAACAAATTCCAGGCCCATATCTTGTTGTAATGTCTTCTACAAGATCATCTCAAAGATTATTGCAAGGAGGCTAGAGGACATTCTCCCCCTCATGATTTCAAATTCCCAATCTGCATTTATAAAACGGAGGTTGCTTATAGAAAATGTACTACTTGCCACTGATATGGTGCAAAGATTTGATAAAACAAATATTTCAGCTAGAGTTTTACTCACGGTTGATCTCAGGAAAGCTTTTGACAGTGTAAGATGGGAATTTGTTCGCCTAGCTTTGCAGGCTTCTGGCTTGCCACAGGAAGTTATTGGCTGGATTGAACAGTGCATAACTACTACATATTTCTCGGTGTACATCAACGGGGAGCTTTATGGATTCTTTCAGGGAGACCAAGGATTAAGGCAGGGGGACCCTTTGTCCCCTACTCTATTTGTTATAGCGATGTAAGTTTTCTCAAACATGATTCACTGTGAGTTTTATAATGGAAGGATCGGTCCTCATCCTCTTGGTTAGAATCCTAAGGTTCCTTACTTGGCATTTGCGGACGATCTAATGCTATCCTTTGATGGTAAAAAGAGGTCGCTTCACAACATAGCTGTGGCATTGGACATTTTTAGAAGAATCTCATGGCTTTCTATGAACAAGGAGAAATCAATTTTGTTTGTTGTTGGCCAAACAGAGGAGGAACATGCAGAGCTTCATTCAATGGGGTTCCAAATAGGCTATGTCCCTATCAGGTACCTTGGACTTCCTCTCCATTCTAGAAATCTAAAAAGAGCCGAGTACTCCACTCTGATTGATATGATAAAAAACAGAATTTGTCATTGGTCAACAAGGTTCTAATCATACTCTAGCAGACTACAACTCCTTGCTTCTATGATTTATAGCATGGTGAATTTCTGGTGCTCCGCCTTTGCACTACCCAAAGCTGCCTGAAGACTATTCAAACTATTTGCTCAAACTTTTTATGGTCTGGAAATTTGGGTAAGAAGAGCTCTGCAAAAGTGTCTTGGAATGATATTTGTTTCCCTAAAGCAGAAGGTGGGTTAGGCTTTAGAGACCTTATAAGGTGGAACACGACTCTAAACCTCATGCTCATTTGGTTGCTCGTCACTAGCAGTGGTTCTCTGTGGGTTGCATGGATAAGGAAACATATGCTGAAAAAACAAGTGGTCTGGCTGGAAGAGGCAAAACAATCTTCCTCCTGGATCTGGAAGTTCATTTTGAATCTAAGACCTTTAGCAAAACAACTCCTAAAATGCGAATTAGGCGATGGAGAAGACTCAAGCTATTGGCTGGATAATTGGAATGAGATGAGGTGTCTTTTAACAGCGATTGGTGAACAAGGGCCTAGACCATTGGGAATACCTTTAGATGCCACAGTAAGGCAAGGAGCTTCTAATACGGGCTGGATCCTACCATCTCTGAGAGTGAGAAACCGAAGCATGGCAAGGTTAAGGGATGTGCTCCTCACTGTTCCTGCACCAAACAGAAACAATGGAAAGGATAAGTTCCTTTGGGGAGTTAAAGGAGATAGAAGAGAATGTTTCAGCACGAAGAGAACATGGTCTTTTTGAGACAAAGAGCTGAACCAAAACAATGGTTTAAGGTTGTGTGTTTCAAAAGAAATGTCCTGAAGCATTCTTTCACTTTTTGGGCTGCAAACTTAGACAAGATACCAACCAAAGCAAAACTACAACAATGGGGTATACAACTAAATGCTTCTTGTGATCTTTGTGGAAGAATGGTGGAAACAAGAGATCATCTCTTTCTTCTCTGTGAGTACACATCACAAGTATGGATCTATATTATAGCAAGATTGGGAATCCCTCAAGCTTAATTCTTGAAGTGGGAGATTCTGATCAATTGGTTACGAGGTAAAACATCAGGTTTATCTACTACTCTCAAGAAAATTGCAGCTCAAGCAACGATCTATATGATTTGGAAAAAAAGAAATATGCGGCTACATGGAGGGGATAAATCAACTCACACCATGATAGTCAAGCAAATAGACATATCGGTTCGAGACAGCTTGCTGGCTCATCGATACACCAAACAAGGAGCTGGATTGCTCTCCCAAAGGTTTGCTCATAGTTAGCCCATCTTTGTTAAGTCGTTAACCATCTCAATGTGTATTTTTTTAATTTTTTTGGGCCACACATATGTAAATGAAAGTTGTAAACACTAAAAACCTTTTGGAAATATATTAACATCTTATCAAAAAACTTGTATACTATTAATACATTGGCTATTAGTTATTGTCTTTTAGAAAATTTTAAAAATTATATATTTCTTTTTTTCCATAAAAATAAGTTAACAAAAACTTTGACTCGGATTGTAACATGCAGTATCAATGTTGAGTTGCAGTAGATGTTATAATTTGATTTAACTCACAGTAAAATTTATGTGGTAAAATCTGCATAATTATGTGGTATGTTTGTTGTAAAAATATAACTTATCATTTTTATCAAAACAAATAACTGGTAACTTTTATGATGTATAAGTTGCAGAAAATGTTAATAAAAACAAATTTTATTTAGATATTTATAAATAATTTATCGCAATTTAATTATAAAATAATCCTAATTTTAATATAGCAAACTCATAAAATATAAAAAGTTATAAAAATATTAATGACTTACATATAATAGTATATTTACAAATTCATATCATATTGTATTCACATTTAGCTACCATTTGTAGATTTTTTGTGAGTTAAGTTCTTTTGTTAAAGTAATTCAATCAAATGAAAATAAACAACAAAACCATAAATTATCAAATGCGTAGACAACTAACAATTAAAATTAATTATGAAATGAATATTCCTAAATTAAGAATGTGGATTATTTAAAAAGGAAAAAAAATAAATTCACAAGGAAAATAAAAAAATGAATCATTAGAAACAAAAAATAATAATATTATTTTTGCTTTTCTATAAAAGTAAATTAAATAAGGTAAATAAATTTTTTGACCAAGTTGTTACCTTATTAACTAGGTAAGTTTCTTGTTCGAATTATTGTCAATTTTTTGTATGTCTTAAGTATTCTATAAATTTCAAAAAATTGGAAAAAATAGAAGTGTTGTTTGTGTTTTTTTTTTATTTTAGAAGTTAACTCAACTTCTACTTCATCCATTTTTGTATGATTTTGCATAAACTTTTGAGTTATCAATTTAACAAAGGATATAACCCAAAATGGTAAATGAACTATATGATTCATTATAACTCAAACTTAAAATACAATTTTTTTTGTTTGATTCATGATTGGTAACATTTTTGAATTATCAATAAATTTCACCCATAACTCAACTTTAGCTCATGCTAACTCATGTTACCAATCAAAGCTTTTGTTTGATCAAATTGATATGTATTCACAAAACTTTTTTTTTGTAGGAATTTTTTGTTAAAAAAAGGGTTAACCCCATGTCGATGACGAACTAGACCTAATCCCTGGGTGTGAGGACAGCCCACTGATAGACTCCCTCACTGGATACTCAAATGGGCCGAAAGCAAGGATCCAAGTTGCAGTTTAGGCAAGAAAATCGTGCTTTATCGAAAATATACAATTTTTGGCGGGAAAATCACGATTTTGGTTGTGAAACCACAATTTAATCGGAAAATTGCGGTTTTGACGGAAAAGAGCGTTTTTGGTGATAAAATCGTGATTTTGGCGAGACAAATGCTTTTTTTGACAGGCAAATCACGGTTTCATAAAAAAAAACGCAGTTTTATGGAAAAATCATGTTTTGATGGATAGTCATTGTGAATAATGTTAACATGAAATACTAAAATTAAATATAAATAAATAATGATAAATTGATTATAAATTCCTAAATAATATTACCTATAAATTTTATTGGACGTCCATGGGCATGCCCATTGGACATGGTCTTTATTGGTCTTGGACAATTTTTGGACCGTCGTCCATTATGGACCGTTCAATTATAGCCCAGAAAATTAATGGTCCAATGTGGACAGCCCAAATGGGCTCTGGACGGGCTAATTGACACTTCTACATATCCGTGTGGGTGAGTAGACATCTTGAGGTAGTTCCCTCCGGTAGGGTTCGAACTCGCAACCTGTTCCCATGAAGCAGTCCGCCTTTACCATTAGGCCACGATGTTCCGCTCTTTTTTTTGTAGGAATTGTATTCCCAAAACTTAAAAATCTGTTGTTAAAATGCATAATCAAACCAAAGAAGTTCAAATTTTTTAAGCTATATCTTTTGTTTTTATCTAAGAAACTAAATAGCACATAAATGAAGTAAAGAGTATTTTTAACAATGTTTTATCACGGTGGTTAGAAAAAACAAATTATTTTTATTAGTTTTTAGTTAAAAATGCTAACTCAATCTCTAATACATACATTTTTCATGATTTCGGAAAAAGATTTGAGTTAAAAATTCAAAAACGGGTCTAACTCAATTTTGTAAGGCAATCATTCACATTATAACACAACTTTAAATTTTATAGATTCCCTATAAGTGACTTTGCCATATGCCATCACCACAATAAGTTTCAAACATAAATTATGACGTGGCAACTTAATCTAAATTGATTGGTTATAATTTATGACATGGCAAACTTCTTTAAATCATTTTAAAAATTATCTTCTTTAGTTACATATTTATTTAAAAATTATAATATCAACAACTAACGTAATAACAACTATTCAATTTTGAGAATTGTAATAATGAGAAATCAAAGCACCTTACAATTTAATTTTACTTTTTTAACGTCACTTACAATTAATATATCTAAATCTTCCTCAAGCTTAGAAGATCTCATTTTGTTTTCTTTTTTGCTATTGTAGTGTTTTATTTTCTGGAACGAAAGTTATTCAAATTATTAGTAATACAATAATCCGTTTCGTTTCATTCTGAATGCACATTATTAGTTAAAATTATAAATGTTTTTTCCCCTCTTTCATAGTCAACAACTAAGATTTAGGAAGATTTATGCCAGTGAATATACCATATACCATATTTAGTTTGTTCAGATTATCACCCAATTTTTATTTTTTAATAAAAAGTTAATTGCTTATTTGTTATCAAATATATATATATATAATTTGTGACATTATTTTTAAATTATTAACATTTTGAAGATAATTTATAATGTGAAAACTCCCAAGGTCTAGTGGTTGACCAATAATTAATTAATGCATTTACATCAAAACATTAACTTATAGAAAATTTTCTGCACAATGCAGTAGATGGAATCAAAGATTTATTGGATGAATAATTTTTATTGGTAACAATTTTGAGTTATGTAATTAGACTCATAACTTAAATTAAATCAACAATAACTCATGTTACCTTAATCTCTCCTGGAATGATGTGCTTCATAATCTCCTTCAACTGCCTCCCAGCGGTCTTAAAACCATCTCCGTGATAGCTTGACAAGCTTTTGTCTATTCGATTTGGGGTGAAAGAAACGGTCGTTTGCATTACCATATCTATAGATCTCCCGACAGCCTTCTCCAACAAATCGAATCTATTATCAAAGATCAAATTAATTCTGTAAGAGCACAAAATCCAGAAAAGGCAAGTAAACTGATGCAGGTTTGGTTCTCTCTTTCTTGAAATGGGATCAGCACATCATTGACACTAGGGGTGGGCACGGGTCGGGTACCCTTGATTTTTGGTGTACCCGCTAC
>OVAN01016607.1:0-10128 GCA_900406275.1 Anastatica hierochuntica
ATATATATATATATATATATATATATATATATATATAACTTAAAGCATCAAATAGTCTAGAATCATTGGTGATTCTTATCCACATCTTCATAGCTGTCTTCGGTCAAAGGTGTGAGAGACCGAAAACGGTTTTGCAGAAACACCTTCTTCTTCTTCAAGCTCTCCTCGTCTCTGAGACATATCTCAGATTTTTTCTTTTTGCTATATTCTTTGGTGGGCTTTTGATATGGGCCTTGTATATCCATTTGTACCAATGAGCCTTGTTTGTTTTGATCAATAATCGATATTGTGTCTTCCTCTGTTTTGAGTTGCTCTGATTCACAAATACCACCTAAAACTTACTCCAAAACATTGGAAGGCGATGTCTAACATCACTCAGCAGAAGTCTGGTGGTAATTCGGGTTCCAATTCGAATCCAAATAAGTTTTCTCGTAAGAAATGATATTTCTCTTTTGATTAATATTGTTGATACACCACAATTTGTAGTCGATTTTTCGAATGGGAGTACAACGCTCTCAACGAGCTTATTAACACTTCCTTTGACATATGAGATTTCCCTATATGTGTTATATGTTCTGAATTTGAATTGTTCCTTGGTCTCAGTATCAGAGCTTTTGAAATAGCAAAATTGTTTTGCTTGGTTTACTAATACAATTTGTTTCTTGCATGACTGTTTTTCGAAGACTACAATTAGAGCTGGTGAAGAATATGATGGGGTATACTACTTCAAGTAAGTTAAAGTTGCACAAGTTAATAGAATTGTTGGTAATTCACAAGTCTTATGGTATCGTCAGTTTGGACATCCTACACATTTTGTTGTTTCTCTTATTCTGGTGTTTTGAATTATTCTAGCTCGGGTCCCCGCGACGTGAGTTTTTGGGCTAAGAAAACTACAAATGTTTTTGTTGACAGTATTAATAAAGCAAATGACCGCTTTTCGCTTATACATGTGGATGTTTGGGGACCATATTATGTTCCTGCATTGTGTGGAGCCGTGTAGTTTTTTACGGTTTTTGACGAATATTCTAGAGCCTTTGGAGTTTTCGCTACTGGAAAAATCTAAGGTATGCTTTCAACTTCAAAATTTTGTGCATACTGAGAAATAGTTTGGGAAGCCAATTCAAATAGTAAGTAGTGATAGTGGGACATAATTTATGTCTTTGACTTTTTTCTGTTAGAGTAAAGGTATTGTGCATCAAACTTTTTGTGTAGGAACTCTTCAGTAAAATGGGAGAGTCGAAAGAAAGCATATGAACATTTTAAATGTTGCTCGGTCTTCGCCCTTCCAAGCAAACTTGCCAATTAAATTTTGGGGTGAAGCGATTTTGACTGTGGCTTATCCTATAAATTGCACACCGACTAAATTACATGAAAATCGCTCATCCTGTGAAATATTGTATGGTGTTTTGTAATCTTATGATCAATTAAGGGTTTTTGGTTGTGATTGTTGCTTTCATAAACAAGTCCAAAGTAAAGATAAATTTGGCTCACGTAGTAGGCGTTGTGTATTTTTGGGCTATTCCTTAGACAAGAAAGGATGGAAGGTTTATGATGGTGATGCTAATGAGTTTCTTGTTTCTACGGACGTTGTCTTGTCGGAGATAGATTTTCCATTTGCTAAAACTCTGGACACGTCTTCTCTTGTTAAGAATACAGAAGGATGTGTTGATGAAGATTGGTTGATTTTACATGCGAGTACTATAGACAATAGGGGAGCTTTGAAGATGTGTTGGTTGATGTTTTAGAATCTCCGACAGCTTCAGATTTTGCTCCGGTTAATGAGCTTGCTCCAGTGACATCTCCACCTCCGATATCTAGGATCACTAAACCTGAAATACCGGACTTGAGGTTGCCATTTCTGATCGAGTAGCTTCCGAATATTAAAATGTTCCATCCATTGTTCCGAAACAAACATAGTTGTTAGGCATGGGACACTGTGGGCATCACCAGTCCGTGAAGCTAAGTGATTACATTATTTAAAACACATCTACATCTCAAGAACCCCATCATAATCTTCTCACTGGTCCTTCCATATCCTCGTCGATAATCCCAAGTAACACTTCCCCTTACCCGATTATGGCTTATATGACTGATGTAAATTTTTCTCCGGGCCATCAAGTTTTCTTAGTTGTAGATGCTGGTTTTGAACCTAAAAGCTATTGTGATGTAGTTAAAGATGTTCATTGGAATGGTGCTTGGGCATAGAGGTTACGGCGTTGGAGGAAACTTGAACTTGGAATATCATTGATCTACCTCCTGGGAAAGTTACAATCATTAAAAAGTTGGTTTATTAGATCAAATACAGAGCCTATGGTTCTATTGAGCGTTATAAGGCAAGGTTAGTGGCTCTTGGAAATAAACAAGTTGCAAGGACTGATTTTTAGAGACTTTTACTCTAGTTCTCAAGATGGATACAATGCCTACATTCTTACGGTTGCTTGCTGAAAAAAATTGGGAGGTCCATCAAGTGGACGTGCACAATTTTTTCTTCATGGAGATTTACACGAAGAGGTTTACATGAAGACTTTCAACATTCTGATCCGAAGAGGGTTTGTAGATTATGAAACTCATTATACGGTTTTCATAAAGAACCAAGATGTTGGTTTGAAAAGTTAACTACAACGTTGTTAAAGGCTGGTTTTATTCAATCTTATTTTGATTACTCAATGTTTGAGAAGACATAAGGGACTAAAAACTACGTTTTTGACACTTCGATGATCTTATTATTTGTGGAAATGATGCATTTGTTATTCCCAGTTTAAAGAGTATATGGGACAATGTTTTCACATGAAATACTTTAGTAAACTCAAGTATTTTCTTGGTAACGAAGTATCTCGTGGCAAATAAGAAAGTATGCTTACGCAAAGAAAATATGATATGGTTATTGTGAAGGAGGCCGATTACACTCCGATGGAACAACATCATAAATTAGGATCTGATGAAAGTGAGTTTATGAAGAATTCCAAGAAGTATAGAAGGTTAGTAGGTCGTTTAATTTACTTGGGGAATACACAACCTGATTTGTCATATTTGGTTCATATTTTGTCTCAACTCATGAAGACTCCACGTCGCGGATTTGCGTGTGGTTGGTTATCTTAAAGGATCAGTTGGACATGGTATTCTTCTTAGCTCTTATCCATATTTTCAGTTTATGGTGTATGTGATATCGATTGGGCATCCTGTCTGATTACACGATTATCTTTGAGTTCTTATGTTTGTCTTCTCAGTGGTCCACCAATCTCCTAGAAGACAAAAAAGTAGATGGTGATGTCTCATTCTTCTGCAGAAGCGGAGTATAGGTCAATGTAAAAAGCTACATGGTAGATCAAATGGTTTAAGAAGTGGATGGTTGATATGGGTATCTCATACAATGTTTGTCTGATTGTTTTGCTATAGTCAATCTGCAATTCATATTGCGAAGAATCCCGTCTTTAACGAAAGAACGAAACACATCGAAAATGATTATCATCAAGTTAAGCATGCAATTAAAGACGACATTATTGAAATGGCTCCTGTTTGGAATAATGATAAATTGGTGAATATACTTACTAAGGCGTTGGGCCGTGCTCGGTTGACAAATATATTGTCTAAGTTGGACATTTACAATGTTCATGTTCCAACTTGAGGGGAGTACAGGAGAGATTATCTACATATAATTATGTTTGTGATAATTACTTATTTTTTAAGATAAGCTCTAGTTAGCTTAGGTGATACTTATTCGGTTCTTTGTTAACTGACTTGTGCTTTGTATATATATACTCGTTATTCATGTTTATAAAGTTTGTTCAGCCTATTACTTTCTTCCCACCAACTACTCTTTGAATGGCCAACACTCCAAAATCCCTAGGATCCAACTCTATAAAAAGCGTTGAAAGCACTCAGATGAATAAAATCTCCCACAGTCCAATTTCATCATCTTGAACATGAGAGAGGATTTTCATTTGTAATTCAATTGTTTCCATTTTATGCAAGTGTTGGAGATCCATTTTAAGGTTAACCTAGCTGGACAAATTAACCGAGAATCGAAGAACATGCAAACCAACCTCAAAGAACTGAACGAAACCGGTTTTGGGTAGTGTTAAGTATCCGAATAGATTTTACACTCCTATATTAAAAGAACTTGAAGCAAAACGAGAACCGAAAAGGTATCTGAAATACTCGAAACTCAAATTACAAATCTAAAAATATATCGTATGTTTATATATCAAATACCAAAACACCCGACTATTTTCCAAATGAAACTATTTTCTTAAAAATTAAACCAAATTTCAAAAATTTGATCACTTTTTTCGTTGTTCAAAGTAATTCGATAGCTCGGGTAAATATCTGAATTGAACTCCAAAGTAATGCAAAAGAAAATTTGGTTCTATAACCGAAGCGAAATCCAAAAAAAAATTGGAAGGAGTCTGAACATAAATGTTAAAATATCCGAACGGTTCCTAGAATGGTAACCGATATCCGAAAATGGTATTTAGTAATGCTTATCTTACACGTATGGTCATCAGGTTAAGAAATTAAGAAACCAACAATGGAAACAGTTAAAAACTAGAGAGCGAGATGGGACATCAATGGAAGACCTAGATTGTTTTTTGGAGACTTTAATGATATTGTTAGTAATACTGAAAAATCAGGTGGCCCTAAAGGAGCAAACTACACTTTCAAAACTTTCAAGACCACGGCGAAGTCTCTAAGCTTACAAGATCTCAAAACAGTAGGTGGAAAATACACTTGGATAGGAAGAAAAAGAAACTACATCATCAAGCCAAAAATTGATAGAACTCTGGCTAACATAGAGTTGGTGGAAATGTTCCCTACTGCCTACATCCAACTCCTTAATTGGAATAGTTCAGATCATAGACCCCTTGTTAGAGGTGGGTTTCACCCCCTCTAAAAACCCGGTCTAGGATTCGGTCCAAAGAAAATCAAACCAAATTCCCATTATAAAATCCATGAAGATCCGATTCAAAGTCTTGGTCAAAATCTTGGTCAATGATATTAAATAGTTATTAATATCAATTTATTATCAATTAATGACCATTAATTGCATTGTCTCCACCTAGAAATCAATTATAAAAAAAGAGAGTGGAGCTAAAAAGGAGAGGAGAATCCTGAAGAAACACCAAAAACAGAAACATATAAAAGGTTCCATAAGAGAAAGAGGAAGGAGGTAGTGCCATAAGACAAATGGAACGATTCCTTGAGAAGTTCAAAAAGATAATGGAGATCATATTCCAAATAATCCACACATTCTCACCTCCGTTTCCGGATCCTCATGTTTGTATGTATTCGTCCTCAAGGGCTCTCATTCACCCATTCCAAGATTGGTTCACACACTCGCCTTTACAGGAAAGTCATCTACTCACTCTTCACTTACGATTTTCTATATCTTTGTTTAGCACTTACCTTTAGGAGAGAGACATAACATGACGAAGGTCCCACCTAGCTGTTTAGCTCTTCGCCTAGCTGTTCAGCTCTCCGCATAGCTATTCAGCTCTCTGCCTAGATACTCAGATCTCCGCATAGATGCTTAGCTCTCCGCATAGCTGCTTAGCTCTCTGACTAGCTACTCAGCTCTCCGCTTAGCTGTTCAACTCTTCGCCTAGCTGTTCAGCTCTCCACCTAACTAATCAGCTCTCCGCCTAGTTGTTCAGCTCTCTCCCTAGCTGCTCATCTCTTTTCCTAGCTACTCAGCTCTACGCCTAGCTGCTCAGCTCTCCGCCTAGCTACTTAGCTCTCCGTCTAGTTATTTGTCTCTCCGCCTAGTTGTTCAGCTCTCCGCCTAGCCGTTCAGCTCTCCGACTAGCCGTTAACTCTCCGCCTAGTTGTTCAGCTCTCCGCCTAGCTGTTCAGCTTTCCGCCGAGCATTTCAGCTCTCCGCCTAGCTATTCAGCTCTCCACCTAGCTGCTAAGCTCTCCGCCTAGCTGCTCTGCTCTCCCCCTAGTTGCTCTGCTCTCCCCCTAGCCGTTCAGCTCTCCCCCTAGCTTTTCAGCTATCCGCCTAGTTGTGCATCTCTTTGCCTAGTTGTGCAGCTTTCTGCATAGCTGTGCAGCTCTCTGCATTGTTGTCGAGCTCTCCCCCTAGCTGTCCAGCTCTTCGCCTAGCTGTCAAGCTCTCCGCCTAGCTGTCAGCTCTCCGTCTAGCTGTTCAGCTCTCCGCCTAGCTGCTCAACTCTTTGCCTAGCTACTTAGCTCCCCCCTAGCTGCTCAGCTCTCCCCTAGCTTTTTAGCTCTCCCTTAGCAATTCATATCTCCACCTATATGTGCAGCTCTCCGCCTACTTGTGCATCTCTCCGCCTAGCTGTGCAGCTCTTTCCCTAGTTTTGCAGCTCCCCGCATAGTTGTGCAGCTCTCCCCCTAGTTGTCTAGCTCTCCGCCTATCTGTGCAGCACTCCCCCTAGCTGTTCAGCTCTACGCCTAGTTGTTCAGCTCTCCGACTAGCTATGCAGCCTTCGCCTAGTTATGCAAGTCTGGTATATTTGTGCAGCTCTCCGCCTAACTGTCTAGCTCTCCGCCTAGCAATCCATCTCTCAGTCTAACTGTTCAGCTCTCCGCCTAGCTAACAGTCTGACAAACTATGACGTAATAAACAAATGACCTGGAGCCGACGACATGGAGGCGATGACCTGGACCCGATGATTTGGACTCGAAGAATTGGACCCGAAAACCTAGAGTCAACGACCTGACGAGCTGATGACCTTGTGAGCTGACAAGCAGATGGTGTGACGAGCTGGAGCTGACGAAGTAGAGCAGACGACTTGTACCCGACGATCTGGTCCCGAAGATCTTGAGCCGACGACCTGACGAGTTGAAAACCTGGCGAGCTAACAAGCTGACGATATGACGAGCTGCCTAGCTGAAGTAGAGTCCTAATTGTCAAGGTGAATGAAGGAGCTCTCTCAAACAACCTCATCTCCTGTAGGATCACACATGCGAACCACATATCCAAACAAAGATTAACTACGAACTATGTTTGGCTTGATCCCGACAAGAATACGTAGGCAGCCTATCTAAAGGCGCAACTCAAAGTATACTACAAATCTTTAATAGGACCTCTGATCGTAAAGGAGCAAAGCAATAAATGAAGAGTGGAGTTTAAGGCATCTAGCGAAATAATCTTTGTCATACAATCAACCGCAAACCCTAACCCTACTATCTGAATTGGATTTGAGATCCATCATTTGCCGCTAGAAAGAGGATGGTGGATTCTGCTATGGTACATCTTAACCTAGCCTAATTTTTAGTAGAGAACACGTCAGGGGGAAACCAACAAGGAGGCTTGGAGGCAGGGAACCAAGTCCAGGATCTACCAACCCCAATAGTTGATACGTGTGCCGCTTTGGCTCAAATTGTTGATGGCTGCCAACAGGAGGCAAGAAGCGCATGAGGGAAAATTAAGGAAAAGGTTAGAAGACCTAGCAAATGCCCAACCTATCCAACAAGCGAGGATTGTTTCATTGCTACCCTCAACACCACGGGATCCCGCTCCCCAGCCTGAAAAAAATGGAGGAATAAACGACCACATATCGTATGATGGCAACACAACATGTCGGTAAGAGACAAACTAGTAAGGAGTAATCACGCATTCAATTGTAGAATTGAAAGCGCTGAGGCAAACTTTCGCCCAGGCGACGATTGATCTTTAAACCATGTAATCCCATATCCATAAGGCAACCAGCTCAGCCCCCGAGGTTGATACAATGATAGAGGAAACACAAAAAAACTCCATTCACACACCGTATAATCAACGAACAATCCCAAGTGTGAAGCTAAAGGCAACGCCTTACATAAGGAAGAGATATCCAAGAGCTCACATGAGAATGAAGACAACATCCACGACAACTCTCCATTGCGTTCATCAAGCACTACTCCATGTTTATCAAGAAGGAAAAATCCTCAAGAACACACCTTGCACCGCTTTAGTAGCACTGCAAGGACGAGAAAGACATGTGACACTACCAATTATTCATCAAGAATCTAAGGATTGTTGCACTCAGAGATATGGAGCATTTTACGCTGACCTGAAGACATTTGGCGAACCAATTCACGAATTTTTCAGCTAGCCATGATCGATGACGCGCTTCATCAAGGTTCTATATACGAGAGGACGAGGAAGATAAGAAATATCTAGGTTGAAACTACGATACAATGACTCAAGAACAATTCGCATGAAAAGGAAATGTACGGACGTGCTAGATCGCAAGGGATGAACCAACCTCAAGAAGCTCTAAAGTAGAAGCGGAGGAGATATAATGGCATGGAGAGTAGCAACACTATGATTTCTCGATTCTACTTCAAGTGCAAGGATAGGACACTGGCCAAAGTAGATGATACAACTACGAAGAAACAACTATAACATTGACATGTGGTGTGTTCATAATTTAACGCATTTTTAGAATCATATAGTATGTGTTTTAGTTGCATTTAGGTTGTATATAATGCATTTAGGTGTTCGAATTCATAAAGTTTCTAAGTTGAGTCTAGCTTAGGATTTTCGTCTTTGCATTGCATTCTTTTGCATTTATAGGTGCAACCTTTGGATGAGCAACTTGAGAGCTTTGGAAGATGGATTCTTGATGCTTAAATGGTGAAGAAATAAAGAGAATCAAGAGACAAGTGGAAGTGGAGAAGAGAGCATATGCAAATAATACGTCATTCTGACGGCAATTGAGAGAACAAGAAGAAGATGTTGTCAAGGTTGCTGGCCATCGACCTCAAGGTCGATGGCTGGCTACCTAAGGTCGTGGCTGGCAACATCCAGAAGAGAAGATGTTGTTTGCTTTCAAGGTTGCTGGCCATTGACCCCAGGTTGGCTCCCATTGACCTGGGAGGTCGACGGCTGACAACCTTAGCCGAAAAATGTCTTTTTTAGGGCTTCCTCACCCCCCTACCCTTTTAGTATAAATACATCCTCTTAGCCACCAAGAATATTTGTGCTACCTAAGCTTGTGTTTTTTGTGTGTTTTGTGTGTTCTTCTTGTGTTTCTAAATGATTTAAAGATTTGTAAACACTTTTGTGCTTAAACCTCTCTAAATCATTATTGTGTTGTCTTCTCTTTAATCTCTTGTTCTTCTTTGTTCTTCATCTCTTTTCTCCCTTTCTCCAAGATTTTTCCTTTCTCACAAAGTTAGAATTTTTCTTGGATCTTCTTGTGTTTCTTTTCTTTTAATCATCTCGCATCTTCTCTCCTCATCTCTTCTCACTTTCTTCTCACTTCCAGCATGGATTCTCAAGAAGCTTGTGACACTTCTTGGATTTCCATGGGTCTTCGTGAGTAGAAAACATTAGATCTTGAGATATGGTAGTTTAAGGTTAGATCTAGGATTGTAATAGGTATTAGACTAGATCTTGGCATAGATTCCTACTAGATTTAGTTTAGTTCTTCAAAAGTTACATGCTTCCTCTAAGACGCCTAGAAAGTGTTCGATGAAATGCTTGAGAGAACTAGATTTATGCCTTTCATTTAGACCGATGAGAGTGGATGTTACCTAGGTGCTAGATGTCTAAAAGGGCTTTAGAATCACTATCACATACATGTTTAGATAGGCAACAAACGAGAGTTGAGCCTTGTAATGTGTATAGGTGAATAGATCTCCATCACGAGAGTGGGTTGATCGATAATAGAGGGATGCTTGGTCTAGGAATAGCTTCGATCATCTAATAAGGTGTAGAGAAACCCATTTTCATTCTTGGATTTAACTCTAAAAAATCTCCATGTCTCAAGATCGATTTCTTCCATCTTGTGCTTGCTTGTGTGTTTAGGTTGTGTTTCATTTATTTTAAGTATCAACCATTACCTCTCTCTCCCTATTTCCTTAGCTTAGGAAGTATTATTCCTAGTGTCTGAGTCTCTAGTTCTCGTGGGTTTGATCCTTAAATATTACAATCGACATATCCGTATACTTGCGGTTAGTGGAGATTGTTAGTGATTAAGGTTTATAAATTTAAAACTTGAAATTGAGTTAATCACTAGCGAAACTAGCCCTCATCAAGTTTTTGGCGCCGTTGCTGGGGAACTAGATAGATTCTCATTAGGATTTCAATTTTTCCTTAGACTAAACTTTCTTTTTATGTTTTGTTTCTTTTTTTTTGGTTACTAACTTTCTTTTGAGTGTTTGTTCTTTTTTCAA
>OVAN01016608.1:0-10501 GCA_900406275.1 Anastatica hierochuntica
TTTTTGAAAAACAGACAATACAAAGGTATATTTTTGTAAGTCTCCCTTTTAATTAAGGGTTAAAGTTGGTATCAGGGTTAGCCCATTTAATTTTTATGCAATAAAAAAGCACATATAAATGTATATAAAGCTAGTCTTTATAAACGGAATTTTGCGGTTTAAATGAGAAAACACGATTCTACGATTTTGATGAGAAAATGGAATTGCGATTTTGGCGGAAGAAACGATATTTCGCGATTTTGGTGGGAAAACAGAATTTCACGATTTTGACGGGAAAACGATATTTTGCAGTTTTGGCAGAAAACGAAATTTTGCGATTTTGACGGGAAAACGGAATTTCGCGATTTTGGCGGGAAAACGGAATTTGCGATTTTGGCAGGAGAAGCAAAATTTCACGATTTTGGTGGGAATCTTGTATGTTTATTTATTCACTAATTGTGTCACTGTATTATTTTATTTAATATATGTTTTAAGTATATTTAGCATTATATTTAATTAAAAAAATTAATAATAGAAATTTTAAAATAATTGGGTAATATTAACATATACAATTTGTTTAAGTAAAAAAAACGTTAAAACTAAAGGACCATTTATAACTTAAGAAGTGCATTTTCAAAAAATAAAATGTGAATAGTATTTCAGTTCTTCAAATTTGGAGCAACACTATTCATTCGCTTTATTTTGAAGTAAAAAAATGAAATTCTATTAGAGTAAAAAAAAATTTCAAATTAAACAAAAAGTGAAAAATGAAACTCCAATGGTCTAACCATCTTGAACAGAAAAAAAAACGTATTTCACATATTGTGTGGGTTTGGACTTCGAACTTTGAAATTGTGTGAAGTTAGTATTTTAATTTACAAAACTATGGTCCGACTTCAGGCTTCTCGTGGACTAGTTGAGATATAAAAGTTTTGAAAGGGAAATAATTGTCGGCTCGAATCTTTGCATTAAAAAAAGAAGACTAAACATCAAACGAGACTTTGATTAGTTCTTTTAGTCACGATCTAGAGTTGTTCAAAAGTCCACTTGCTAGGCTTCATTTTTGTCATTTTTCCTCAGCTTCAACAATCATTTACAGAGCAGAAGAGTACATTTGCTATCTATTGGATGATGACTTGCCGCAACGAAAAAATCAATCATCTTCTGCTAAAACATGAATCCCAAAGACCTCGTGTTATCACTCCTTTCCCTGCTCCTAAACTCATGGACTTACCAATGGTATTTGCTTTTGTTTTCCTTTCACTTTTCTTCTTGTTTTCGCCGTAAGAAACTTGAATCTTCGTGGAACAAGTTTCAAGGTGAGCATAAGGAGAGCTTGTATTGGGGAACTTATCGTCCTCAAGTGTATTTCGGAGTTCGAGCTAGGTATACTGATTGATTCACTCCTCATATTATCTAAAAACTATGTCACTTTTCATGAAACATGGTTGGTCCTGAGATTTGTGAGGCTATAAACCTTTATACTATTGGGCCGGATTCTTTATGTATAATTTTTTCCCCGTTTTGGAGTCAGTCGATCTATGCATATTAACTCAAAAAAACTGGGAGCCGAGGCCAACGTTTCGTCCTGCCTTGTTCCTTTTCTTTGTACAAGCTGTTAAAATGGTATAGATGACAAATGCAGAACTCCTAAGTCTCTAGTGGTTGGCTTGATGTGGCTAGTTGCTAAAGATGGGAAGCATGTTATGAGACATTTCTGCGAAAACACAGAGGATCTCAAGTCTTTCGGATGGAGAGAACACAACGGTAAAGATTTCGGGAGGCAAGAGCTGTTTGAACAGGATTTTGTATTGGAGACAAGTTTTGTCAAGTCTAAAGAAGGAAGTCTTGGTTATGGGGGAGATTGGTCAGTTCGAATCAATGTCAAAAACAAAAGGTAATTTACCGAACAACGCGGTGATAATACTTATTGTTTTCGAGGTTTGAGACATTGATATTTAGTGGGGATATAAGAACAGGTTGGATGATGAAGTTAAGAGAAGTGTTGATCTCTTCTTCTATCTAGCTGATGAAGAAGGTGACAATATTCTAAATCTAGGCAAAGACATATTAGAGCTTAAAGAGAGTTCTCTTCTGGCTTCTGGATCGCGTGCAGATGTAGGAATCTGGCAGATGCACTTAAAATCACAGGTAACTTTGTATTGGAAGTGGCTTTTAGATGTCTTTGGCTGGAAAATGTAACTATGGACTTTTGACCATTTTGGTTGTGATGCTTAATTACCTGCAGAGTCATCTCGAAACACATTATTGCGGTTTCAAGGCGCCTCATGTTGTCAATCTGTCTAATCTTGTTCAGCAAAATCTCACTGTACAGGTCGGTTAGTTTTCGATCTTATATCTCAACTTTGCAAGTTCACTATAGTACTTACATGCTTCATTCTTGACTTGTATATTTTCAGGAAGAGAAGTTAGGAAGACTTCAGCTCTCTGACACATCAGATGAATCATCCAACATTTATGTTTTTCAGGTCATATCATACTTGATCAAGATGTATAAATTCATAGTTATCCATCTCGAGTTTACTCATATGAAGTCTATGATTTTAAAATGTGTTGCTATGCAGATTTCCACAATGACACAATCTACTACAGATATTGCATTTGTCTCTGGAATAAGAGACGAAACCTCCAACATGGAAGAGCGTATAATGAGTCTTACAGGTTTTTAAAACTCATGTTATATATCTCCAAGCATCATTGATGGCATATATTTGCTCTATAATATAGCATAATATAGGGTCTATGAGAAGAGTTTCCATATAACGTAAGGTTTCATCTCACACCATTCTAGTTTCGATTAACGAGCAATGTTTTTTTATCCTGTGTAGGTTTGCCACTCTCTAGTCTACTTGATGAGAAACATATAGCATTTGATGTGAAGTTCAAAGAGTGCTTCAACCTTTCTGAAAAGGTGTGATTTCTACATTTCTGCTCTGTTCTTAGTCTTAAGATTTCAGATGTTAATGTAATGCAGCTCTAAAAGATCTGGTTTTGCAGATAATCTTTTTCATAGTTGTATGATCTTGTTAACACTTAGTGTATTTGACTTGTCCAAATTCATTCTTTCATGTACATGAAAGTGATAAAAAATATTAACTTCCTTTGCTGTCAGCTTGATTCTGAAACATTGATGGTTGGCAAAGCTGCAATTGGGAACATGCTTGGAGGCATTGGTTACTTCTATGGTCAATCAAAAATTCAAGTTTCTTTGGTGAGTTTCAACTTATGTTCACCCCTAAAATAAAACAGATTCATAGAGTTTGCATTTTCAGATGCAGTCTAAAAAAAGTGAGGAGGATGATTTCTTACTATATTGGCCTGCTGAGCTATACACAGCGGTTCCAAGTCGTCCTGTATTTCCGCGGGGATTTTTATGGGATGAAGGCTTCCATCAGTTGTTGATATGGTTCGTCATTTTTAATCGGCTGAACGATTTTCTTGATATGTTTCTTGGATTGTGAAGAGCCATGTCTTTTGTGATAACATCTTATATTAACGATCATTCGACCATTTGATTATTCTTTTGGATTGCTTCCATGTGTTCTTGATTAGGCGATTGGATGTCTATATAACATTGGATATTGTTGGACACTGGTTAGATCTAATGAATATAGATGGCTGGATTCCGCGTGAGCAAATTTTGGGAGCTGAAGCTCTGAGGTAACATGTTATACATATATATACTCTTTACTAACCTCAAAATCTTCATCAATGTTGCTCTCAATCTTCATCAATGCAGTAAGATTCCAAAGATGTACGTTGTTCAGATCCCAAGTAATGCCAATCCACCTACACTACTTCTGGTGATTCGCGGTATGAATATGAAAAGGTTTTATATATTTTGACTGTATTTGTGTGTGCTTAAACTATATGGTTAAGAAGAATATGTTGTTTTTGGCCAGATCTTATAAATGGAATACGAACATCGAAGTTTAATGAGGCGGAAAGAGATGATATCTTGTCATTTCTAGATCGGGCTTGTGTAAGGCTAGATGCATGGTTTCAATGGTTCAATACTTCTCAGATAGGTAAACACCATTTTTGACTATTGTTATTAGTGTTGCAAGATGCTTTCACTCCTCAAATGCTCTGTGTTTCGTGTTTTTAGCATTTATGTCACATTGCACTTACATTGAACTATTTCGTATATGACCAGGGAAGGAGATGGGAAGTTACTATTGGCATGGCAGGGATAGTTTAACAACTCGGGAACTAAACCCGCAGGTATTATTTCATTGATTCATTGTTACTAAACTATGGAGTTCTTGCCATTATATCTTGGAGTTTGGTGAATATGTAAATCAACTTGAGAGTTGAGAGATACCTGATGCCTAATTAGCTTTGAAAAATTTGTCTCTGCAGACTCTTTCCTCGGGTTTCGATGATTATCCTCGAGCTTCACACCCAAGTGAAGATGAGAGGCATGTTGACCTCAGATGCTGGATGTATCTTGCAGCAGACTGCATGAGCTCCATCACAGAGTTTCTTGGGAAAAAAGACAGACTTGGGATGGTTAGAAGAAACATTACAAGTACATAGATTACATTCTCTATTTTGTTCAATCACATATGTTATGAAACTGAATCCTGCAGGAGGATTACAGCTCAATTGTCAAGCTGCTTTCAGATTTCAATCTTCTGAATCAGGTTGGATTCTACACTCTTATCTCTTTCTTTACTAATCATAGATTGGATCTAACTCTCTTCTACATGGCTAATTCCTATTGCAGATGCACTATGACTGTGACCATGGGGCTTACTTTGACTTTGGTAATCATACAGAAAAAGTAAGGAGATTTTGAATGCACCATCTCGCATAGAAGTTTAAGTATCAACGTTCATGTGTTCGATAAAAACTATATCTATATGCTCTGATTTGATTCCCTAGGTTCGGTTAATCTGGAAAGAGGCAATCGCCGAAGATGGTAACTTATCTCGACAACTTGTAAGGGAGACATTTGGGACACCAGAGCTAAGATTGGTTCCTCACATTGGCTATGTCAGCTTCTTCCCCTTCATGTTTAGAATCATCCCACCTGTGAGTTATATATTGTCCATTAGTATCTAACAGTACTCCAAAAATGGTGGACAACTAAAACTAAACGTTCACTTCTTTCTTTTGTTGCTTGATGAAAGGATTCGTCAATTCTCGACAAACAGCTCGATCTCATTTCAAACAGAAACATCATGTGGAGTGACTATGGACTACTTTCACTAGCCAAAAATAGGTGAGCCTACCAGAGAGATTTCGTTCTTCCATGATTATTCGATAAACACTCATATGTCTTTCAATGTAGCTCTTTGTACATGAAACATAACGCTGAGCATGAAGCACCATATTGGAGAGGCGCAATATGGATGAACATGAACTACATGATTCTTTCTTCCCTCCACCATTACTCTGCAGTGGATGGACCATACAGCAGCAAGGCAAGAACAATTTACGAGGAACTAAGAAGCAACCTGATAAGGTATGCCTGTTTGTAATGTCGTGAAGTTAAGAGTCGAAGAAGATGTATGGTCTTGCCCATTTTGTGTTGTTGATGGCAGGAATGTGGTTAGAAACTATGACCAAACTGGATACATTTGGGAACACTATGATCAAACAAAAGGAACTGGCGAAGGCGCGCGTGTTTTCACCGGCTGGTCTGCACTTATCCTCTTAATCATGTCTCAAGATTACCCTCTTCTGTAGAAACCCTTTGGACTACAAACATTTGTAACTTTGAGCATCAAATCTATCAACTCGTTTGTGAACAAAATAAGGCCGTCTCTTCTAAAGACTAATGAAAAAAGAGATCACAATACATCAAGATTTGTAGCTCATCTACATGATAAGAGTCAAAGTTGGCCTTATCATGTCTGAGTAAAACAATATCCGCGTCCAACCGGAGGATATGATAGTAAAGGAAGGGAGGTATTGGAAACTGGAGTAAATCGCAGATCTGCATTTATGTGTCTTGAATCATTTCTGTATCTTCAGCCACCATGATTTCCATATCCCTCATGTCTCGCTTCAATACGTTTCCAAGCCTTCCTATGGCTTCTGTCTCTTGTTGCAATACCTATTCACATAGTTCCAAAACAGTTCATAGTTTTTTGACATATCTTCCTAGATAAAAAGCAAATATCCATGTGCCAACCCCAGAGATTAGTGACCAAAGATGTTGCATATCATACCTCCTGCATATCGATCAGGCTCTGTTCGTCTATTTTAGTTGACCCAGGGAGATAAATGGAACTACTGGCAGCGATAGAATTTGCTTGTGCACGAGATATTGTCTGCAGACTTTGCACCCTCCTAGAAAGCTCTGCTCCAGGACCTTTCACCTGAAAATCCACATCCATTTTTTTACATCAAACTTTCTAAACCTTGAGTAGGAACTAATTTTTTTAATTAAAAAAAACACACCTGTCTTGTTATTGCAGTTAACTTCTCAGATAGCTCGGCTTCTCCTCTCGTTAAGGGTAACCGAAGACCTTTCCCCTCTAAGCCCTCTATTATCCTCATCACCTTCAAGCACACAAGCCAGAACACAAGATTAGATGTACTTTTGACTGTAAGATTTGGACTCGCATAAGGAGGTCAGAATTGTCAATGTGACGACTTGTCTCTCACCCTCAACATTCGTCTTTGAAGACTTTGCTCCTTCTGCCTCAACCTCTCAATAGATGGAAAGGTATGCGCTTGCAAATGTCTCTGAAGCTGTAGAAACAAAATCAAATAACTTTCCATCAGATTATCCAGTAAATATATGAGAGAGAGAGAGCAGAGAAATGATAAGCAACCATTTTAACGTTGCTCTGAGTCGTTTTTATTCTTTCCCTATCTGAAACGAGAACTTCATCTTGAAGCTGCAGGTACCCAATGAAAGAGTGTCAAGATTCATTAGTCAATGAATTGATTTCCACACATATCTTAGTTTCATACATAAGGACGGACAAGGCACTAAACCACCAAACAAAAAGCATGGAAACAAGGCAATTGATGAAATCAACCTTAAGGCGCTGAGAAAGATCTTTGAAACCTTGCACAAGCTGAGGCCAAAGGCGCTCTCTTTCGGTTGAATCCATGCCTTCAAGTTTGCTCATAGCCTCTGCCCACATTATCTACCACCAAAACAAGCAATCCTTCAGAGACAACTTAGAGAAATCATTTAGAAACCAAGAAATAAACTTCAATAGACACAAGAAAGCTGCACACTTCCATGAAATGGAAGAAAAGGAGTGAGATGATTCTCACATCTGATACAGCTGCAGGCTTCACCCGGTACTGTGGTTCAGTCACACTGAACAGAAGATGCTGAAGGCAAGTGGAAACAACAACAGTTAAACACAGACAGAACCATCTCCACATAAAAAAGTAGATAGATTTCAAGAATGTTCCACCAAAAACTGACCTTAAAAGCATACTTAGGATTCGTTGGGTCTTCTTTATACGCTTCAATGATTGCCTAAATCAAAAGGGAGGCAAAAAAAGGCTTTTTGAATCAATGTCAAAAGATTAGGGTTAAGAGTTCAGATCCGAAATTGCAAACCTTGATGTCACGATCGGCGAGAGAGAAAGGGATGGGAGCAACGGGAGCCATCTGAGTAGTCAATTGCGTATTTGGGAAAGGAGTCTGCTGTGCAGTGTTGAATGATGACTGAAAACCAAAACCAGAAGACGACGGTTGTTGGAACAGTGAGGTCGGCTGTTGCGGCTGCTGTTGTTGGGATGAGAACGGAGTAGAGAAGAGTGAGGAGCCAAATCCGCCTGAGGAGAAGGAAGGTGCCGACGGCGTTCCGAACGCCGGTGTGGCTGACGGTGTACCGAAAGCCGGGGAAGACGAAGGCGTACCAAAGGCGGGCGTTGACGACGCACCGAACGCTGGTGTGGACGATGGAGTGCCGAAAGCTGGTGTGGAAGACGGAGTGCCGAACGCCGGAGTGGAAGACGGAGTACCGAAAGCCGGTGTGGACGACGGAGTACCGAACGCCGGTGTGGACGACGGGGTGCCGAACGCCGGTGTGGAGGATGGAGTGCCGAAAGCCGGCGAAGAAGACGGTGTGCCGAACATGGGGAACAGAGAGGTTAGATCTCCGTGAAGAGAGAAAGAGAGGGTTTTAGGTGAAGGCGCTATTCGGAAAACTTTAAAATGCAGGCCAAGTGTTCGACGGAATTACCAACCTTGGCTTATGTGACTAGTAAACATTTTAGGATTTTGTTTATAAACTTTACTCTAACTAGCTTCTTTATTTTATGAATAATAAAGAATATATAATTATATTATATGAACTATAATTCAGGTGGTAACTAAAATTTAATTGCAAGGGTTAAAAAATACAAAGTAACTTTGTGATACTAATCTATTCAAAAATTACAACATTAATTATATTTTAAATCTCTATATATTAATCGAGAAGACATTTTGAGAAGATTTTGAATTCAAAAGCTGAGATGTCTCACGGAGACCGATTTCGGAAGAGGTTAGCCAATTAGAATAAAGCGTAATTAAAATTATTTAAATGATTTAAATAATGAGATTAATTGGTAAATATATCAAGAATATCGGAGTAAACAAATATGACAGGTAAAATCTCAACATCTTTCGATTATTTTGTGTTTTTGGTAATTAGCAATAATACTAAATTTATTATGTTAAAAAAAATTTCAACTACAAAGATTGTGATCTCATTTTGTTTTAAATGTGAGCACAATCCGGTGAATTCATTCTAATCATTTTAAATTTGAATTGAATGTGATCTTAAATTTCTTTTACAAACACTAAGAAACGAAATGTATTAATTGTGATATCATGTAGTTTTAATTGTGCGTGATATTCGGTATGCGATTTCGAATTTTAGTTACCTTATTAATTTTATGTGATTAAAATTTCGATAACATATTCCCTTCAAAATAACTTTTAAAAAGATTTTACTAGATTATTTGTTAGTTTAAATTGAAACGAATATTCTTTTCAATTAACTATCCTATGTGCTATATAAATATGTATTC
The DNA here is from genome assembly GCA_900406275.1 of Anastatica hierochuntica. Lineage (NCBI taxonomy): Eukaryota > Viridiplantae > Streptophyta > Magnoliopsida > Brassicales > Brassicaceae > Anastatica > Anastatica hierochuntica. The sequence goes on from OVAN01016608.1 coordinate 8,998, forward strand.
CAGTCGACATTTCAAACCATCGCTTTAACGCCAAAAAAAAGTTTTCTCTCAAAAAAGTTACAAAATGGTCGTACAAAATAAGATTTCCGAACTAAAACCATACAAGTCAACATGGAAGATCGTTGCAAAGATCATCCGACTGTGGAAACAAGTTACTCCATATGGAGAAACTTTGAAACTAATTCTTTGTGACCTTCAAGTAAGTTTTAAAAACTACTAGATGAGTACCCGCACATACGCGCAGGTTGTGTTTTGTTATGTATTTTGGATTTTGTAAATATTTCTAGTGTTTCTAATTTTCATTTGTGTTTTCTTGACCATTTTTCTAACTCGAATCAAACGGTGATCTCGGCGATGATTTGAATTGTAATTCCTTGTGTAGATTGTCTTTCCAGTTTAGGTCTTATCCTTGTTTAGTGTGGTTTTAATTTAGAGGTCTAAGAGGCAATTCTTTCTCAGCGAATATAGTAGAATGAATTTGCTCTCGTTTGTGGTTGAAAGTGCAATGACGTCAACTAAGTGACGCCGGTTCCGTTAGTGCTCCGGAGTGGTACTTGATTGCGTTTATTGTCACTGTGGTTAAAGCCACTTTTGAGGTGTTGTGGTAGCAAATCCTTTGGTCAATTTAAAAGTTGATGTTGAACTCAAAAAAAAAAGGGTAATGCACGACCAAATCCTAGAATATTAAAAGGTCAGAAAGATCCGACCGAAATGTTACAATATTTTTTCCCAAGAAAACAATACTGCAAATGGCAATTGTATTTTATTGGTCTTTGATATGACACCTTCATAGTGTGGCACTACAAATGAAGAACTCAATGGGAGGAGGTTGTACCACCAAACTGTTTGTGGTTTGAGGAGGTTCTGCTTGTCAAGTTTTCTAAAAGGGATTTAGAGGACAAAGGAAAAAAAATGGACAAATATAATTGTAAACATGAAACTCTAGAGACTATGAATGAGGGTAGTTTACATTTTTCTCACTCTTCCATTTTTGGAACACATATCTTACAACTTGAGTCTTCATTATCATGAGAAGAACTCTTCTGTATTGTATTTGTTCATCTCTTACCTGAAAAAATTAACTTTGTCAGAATTTACTGACCAAGAATAAATAAGAGAAACCACAAGGGTTATGAATAGTAAAACAGGAAAAAGAAAACGAACAGAAAGGATGGTCAAATGATTACTTTGGTCTATGAACTCGGCCAATTGTTTTACTATTGACCATCTTAAAGCTAAATGCATATGGATTCTTGAATGTCGTCGTCTGCCTAAGTTTCTGCAGACAATTAAAAATATAGAAAAAAGACATAAGAAATGGTAGACTCTGCAACGTTCTAGTTAAGATGCCTTGTATAATATTGAGTTTCTTTGATTTCTGCAGCTATTTCATAGATTGATGATCACGGAAAATAACCAATCATCTTCTGATGTATATCCTAACAATTCAAATTCATATATGTGCTATTATCTGGAAAAGTGGTTACTAAACTAATCAGAACAA
>OVAN01016609.1:0-10501 GCA_900406275.1 Anastatica hierochuntica
GTATATGCCCTTCCACGCAAATGAAGCCCTTGGTTTGAGTTCTGATTCCAAGATATAAAATTCGTTTATTATCTTGCTTCTTATACACGCTAACTTAGTTCTACTAGGACAAGGATTGCCAATTGTATATATATATATATTCTGCTTTGCTATTCAATGATCCCTAAATTACTATATATCCTTACATAAGCCAACAAGAAGAAACTCTAAAAAGTTGCATCATCATACATACATACGTAGGTTTGTTTTGCAAGATCGACGACAATATGCCTAAAAGGAAGAGAGACGACGTTATCATTAGTCCGAGCTCGAAAGTATATATACCTCAGGATGTGGTGCAAGAGATTCTCGAGAAACTTGAGGTGAAATCATTATTGAGATTCAAAGCTGTTTCCAAAACATGGAGAAGGGAAATCGAATCAAGTCTTTTCCATGAGAGACATCTGAGGCATCAACACAAATCTCGAGACCCGAGTATCTTAGTATTTGACAATGACCATGACGATGACAATTACGAGGAGGCTACCGCTTCCGTTAGGACATTGAGCGTGGGAGCAACGTCACTTTCCATGGAGAACCATAATCAGTATCATCTCCATCCTTCGACCTTTAACTATCCCTTTGTAACATGTACAGGTATTCGAATTACGCAGAGTTGTGATGGTCTCACTTGCCTATACTCAAATTTCTTAACGTATGTGATCAATCCCGCTACTAGATGGTACCATAAAGTCCCTGAATCGAGATGCCAAGCACGTGTTAAAGACCTTTTGGAGAGCGATTTCATTGCCATTTTGGAGGGTGGTGTGCCGCAGAAATATTCATACCCAGAACTAGGATTCGGTAAAGACAATATCACAGGGATATATAAGTTGGTTTGGTTGTGTAGCTCTTTCTACTTAAAAGGAGACGACCAAAATAACAATACATGCGAGGTTTTCTCTTTCGACAGCAACAGCAACAACAACACTTGGAGGAACGATGTGGTTGTTTCTTGCCCGGATCCTATAATGCAGCATACCTCCCCAGTGCATGCTCATGGATCCCTTCATTGGTTCATCGATACCCTCATAGAAACACAGATGTTATCTTTCGATCTTTACACCGAAACTTTTACGGTAGTAACAAAATTACCTATTGCCTATTCACCGATTGACAATATCACTATGTGCACCTTGGATAACCGGTTATGCTTGTCGGAGGATAAAGGAGACATACAAACCATATGGTCCTTAGACCATGTGCATCGCTTAGAGCTTGGCACAAATTCATAAGAAACTTTTTTTTTGATTTTTTTGATTTTTTTTATCTGATAAAAAAAAATTAAAATTCAAACCAATTGCGGGCCGCCACGTGTCAGTGGGGCCCGCAAATAGTGCAAGAGACCAGTTAAGATCGGTTCTTATTTAACATCTTTAAGGGCTGGTTCTTAAAAATCAGTAAAGTCCACAAAATATTTTAATATTTTTTGCCTAAGAACCCTTTGTTAAGGACCTGCAATGCACATGGTCTTAAATCAAGACAACATGGCTTGGGACAAAAGGTACTCCATAAATCTTCGTCCAACTCTCTCTTGCGTTGAAGAGGAGTATCTTTTCTCAGTCCCACCGATCACATCGCTTTCCGGCGACAGGTTATTGCTTTATGATCACAGCGACGGCGAAGACAAGCTAGTGCTATATAATTATAGGTTAAACTCATTTAGTAAGTTATTCAAGACTCCTTATAGTTTGCCTGGTATTTCTTATTACCAAAGCTTGGTCACTCTTCCTTAAATTCTTTCCCTTCTTATGTAACCGGTTGCATTTTTTATATAATAACTAGGCCATAGCCCGCGCCTACGCACGGGTTGTTTGTCTCCATTGTAACATTAATAATCTTCAATTATTTTTTCTCACATTTTCTTAGCTCTTCCTATGTTTTAGTTTTAGGTATATATTCTTTACGTCCTGGTACCCTTAATTTTATACATATCGATTATCGTAAAAGCATATGGTTGCAAGGATCTTAGTTTCACAACCTTTTTAATTTAGTAGCTAACAAGCCATATTTCAAAGTCTAACAAGCCAACCAAAATCTTCTGATTGAACATTCACTTCATTGGAAGGCCTCACATGTTGATACAATGATTCAATTTTGAAAGAATGCAAACAATTTAAAATATCTGTCACATTTGAAAAAGTGAAGCACTTTTAGTTATAACTTACAAGACATGTTTTTTTTTTGCATTCATGAGTCTCAGACATCATCAATACCACACATAAAGAACTAACACATGAAAAAACTGAAATGCATATCAAACGGTAGAAAACAGAGAAAGAAACAAATGAAGAAAACTGTCAAATTGTAAACAACGTACTACTGATATCGAAAGAGAGATATTTATACTGCAAAACTAACCTCTTCGTTCCTCAAGTGGGATGGGTGTGAAAATGAACCAACAGGACCTGGTAAACCGTGAGGAAATTGATTTGGATAAACACCTGAAGGCCGACCAGAAAAAGCAGGTTTATTCTCATCATCTACCAACCAACCACCCTGAGGATGCATAGAAAACGGTGGTGACTGCATATGAATTCTAGCCAGAAGAGGCGGTTCCTTATATCTACACCAGGCCTCATCATAAGGGGTCTTCCACCATCAGGAAAAGTATAGCCATCTCGTCTAGGAGCTCCAAGCAAACTAGGTTCTAGATTATGATTGAACACAAAAGATAGAGAATGTCAGGGAAAAATCATTTAAAACATTAACATGCAAGGTAACTCCACTAATTTCAAAATTCAGAGTGCTATTAAATCAAAGTTCGTACTGTGAGAAGATAACAATGCTGCAGCAGTTGTTGTGCTAGTGTTTGGCATAATTCCTATCTGCGAATTAGGGGTTTCAGGTTTCTGCTCAGCAGTACTTGTTGCGGGAAGACTAGAAGTATCTGCTGCAGCCTTATCATCCCCAGAAATTGAAAAGTCAACAGAAAGTCAAATTTTAACTTAAAATATCACTGACCGCTTGGTTTAGTCTGCGTTCCACTTCACCCCCACACATCCCTTCGGCAATTGGAGGAACAACTATGTTTCCATTTGAGGCAAAGCCAGGATCCTGCACACAAATATAGCTAGATTGCTATTGTAGCCTGTAGATGGGGGAAAATTTCTGTATAATTATTAAGGCTCATAATATATGTTAATATTAATGTTATATGTACATGGGTAATATAGACATTTAGTTTAGCTTGGTCACTAAGATTAGGTTTGAGAACTTGATGTATACAAACGACACAATGCCGCCAATGTGAGAATAAGAGAAAATATACATTCAGATCACTTTCTTGTCATGGTATCAGAGCAGGCATACATTGTCCTGTGATAGATTTTGGTGTGATTCATTCAACTTCTTCATTCGATTCTAACAAGTGAAGAAGAAGATGGTGTCGACTGAAGAAACAGAGCACTCATCGATGAGTACTCAGAGTAAGAAGGCAACAGATTCTGGAAATCGCATTGAAGTTCAAAGGAGAACGATTTCTCCATACGATTTGTCGTCTAGCGATAACCCAGGATGTGTTATCTCACAACCTCTTCTCAAAGCTACTAACTACAATGAATGGGCAGTGAATTTGAGAATGGCGTTGAGAGCTAGAAAGAAATTTGGGTTTGTGGATGGGAGAATTCCAAATCCAGGAGAGGATTCAAGTGATCTAGAAGATTGGTGGACGAATAATGCGTTGATAATCTCGTGGATTAAACTCACTATCACCGAGAATCTGAGATCAACTTTATCTAATTTTGACACTGCGAATGCTCTGTGGGAACACATCAAGCACAGATTCCCAGTCAAAAATGGCCAGAGAGTTCAAAGAATAAAGATGGAGATCTCAACCTGTAGACAAAATGGACTCTCAGTGGAAGAATACTATGGAAAGATGATGAAACTATGGACTTCTTTAGCCGAATTCAGACAAACAAAGAGCTGTGGATGTCCTATAGGTTCTGAAATTGAGCGAGAAAGACAAGAAGATAGGTTACATGAATTCTTGGCAGGGATTGATGAGGCTTTACATGGATCTGTGAAGTCAAATCTCTTATCTCGTGACCCTCTTCCATCTCTTGATGAAGCATACAATTACCTTCTTCAAGATGAAGATTCAAAACATAACTCACGGATTGGAGACGAGAGATTTGAGTCTATGGCTCATGCTGTGAAGATTACTTCTCAGCCAAGTTACTCTGGAAATTCGAATCCCACATTTTTATCTAAGGAGGAAAGAATGAAGTTGAAGTGTATAACATGTGGGAAGAATGGGCATGTTTCGAGCACTTGTTTTAAAACTCTGGGATATCCAGAATGGTGGGTAGAAAAAGAAAAAGGAAGAGGTCATATGGGTCGTGGGAGAGCTGCTCCTATGTTCTCAAACACACGGAGTGAGACAGGAAGAGTGAATGCAGTCCAGGCGTCGTATGAGCAGCCTCAGCAGTCCGTAAACTCAGTCAGCTCAAGTGATCGGATAGGGTTGACTGGACTTACCGATGAGCAATGGCGCTCGCTAGTGGGTTTGTTGAATGAAAGAAAAGCTTCCGGTGCAACACAGACAGGTATGTACTCTTTTCCTTCTTGGATAGTTGATTCAGGAGCTACTAATCATATGACAGGTTTGATTAGTCTTCTGAAAGATATTAGAGATGTTCTACCAATGAATGTGAAACTTCCTGATGGTAGATTTTCGTTGGCTACTAAACAAGGAACAGTGGTGTTAAGTTAATGCCTAGTGATTACAGATGTGTTGTTTGTGGAAGGATTACACTGTCATTTGATATCGGTTTCTCAGTTGACTAGGCAGAAAAAGTGTGTTATGCAAACGACTGATAAGCTTTGCGTGATTCAGGATCGCACTACCAAGATGCTGATTGGGGTGGCTGAACAAGTGGATGGTCTGTATTTTCTTAGAAGGATGGAGTTTGCTGGAGCAGTACAGAATACAGATAGAGTATCTGCTGATGTATGGCATCACAGACTTGGACATCCTTCACAAAAAGTTTTAGATCTTTTATCGCTTCCGGATTTATCTAGTAGTAGAAGTTTGCAGAATAAAGTTTGTGAGACTTGTATTAAAGCGAAACAAACTCGTTGTTCCTTTCCTACAAGTTCTAATAAAGCTACTCAGTTATTTGAAATGGTTCATTGTGATTTATGGGGTCCATATAGGACTAAGCCTCATTCTGGAGCTAGCTATTTTCTTACATTAATTGATGACTTTTCTCGGAGCGTTTGGTTATATTTATTACCGACAAAACAAGAAGTGGGACAGACTTTGAAAGAATTCATTGCGTATGTGGAAAGACAGTTCAATGTGTTTGTGAAGACTATAAGGAGTGACAATGGGACTGAATTCATGTGTATGACTTCGTTTTTCAGAGAAAAAGGGATCACTCATGAAACCTCATGCGTTGGTACGCCACAACAAAACGGTAGAGTGGAACGGAAACATAGACATATACTGAATGTAGCGAGGTCGTTGAGGTTTCAAGCATCTCTTCCGATGGAGTTCTGGGGAGAGTGTGTGTTGACAGCAGCATATTTGATCAATCGTACACCAACACCTCTACTTGATGGTAAGACCCCTTTCGAATACATGTATGGTCGACCACCGCCATTGACACATCTTCGTATCTTCGGGTGTGTCTGCTATGCACATAATCAACGTCACAAGGGTGACAAGTTTGCGTCTCGGAGTATAAAAGGGGTGTTTATTGGGTATCCGAATGGTTAAAAAGGTTGGCGAATTTTCAATCCTGACAGTGGTAAGACATTTATATCACGAGATGTAGTGTTTGTTGAAGATGAATTTTACTTTGCGAAAATGGCTGGTGATGAAGTGAGCAGTGACGGGAGTTTGTCTCTTCCTTTGGCTGATATGGCGAGACAACATGTGACTGAAACATCTTCGGATGTGTTGATACAGAGGAAGAATCTTGATGGAGGGACTGGTCGAAATGAGGATGTTGGTTTAAAAGGAGATATATGGGCTGGTGTTGGGCCGAGTGCTAATGGGCTTTCTCCAATAAGCTTGTTATCTCCTCAGGTTGAAACGATGTCGTAGGGTAGCACTTCATCATCGCCACAGAATCACGAAAATGATGAAGGCAGTGACATTCCTATTTTTTCGAAGAAACAGAGATTCAACCTTTGCAAACAGAGTTTGTGCCTTTGGTGAGAAGATCTGATTCTCTGCAGTCTCCGGAGAAAATAGTGGTTGATGATGGTGAAACCGAGCTCGAAAGCTCCACTGAATCCATGGCGGCAGATGCAGAGAGGGTCACCGAGATATGTCTTGGTCGTGGCCAGAGAGAGAAGAAATTACCTGCTAAGTTGAATGACTATGTGCTACAGACTGTTGTGGCTCCATCTGATACTCCGAAAGCTCCGTATGCGATTTCTTTCTATGTTGATTGTGAGAAGTTCTCAGAGGGACATCGAGTGTATCTTGCGGCGTTGTCTTCGTATGTTATTCCGAACAGCTACCGAGAAGCTGTGGCAGAGAAAGTATGGAGAGATGCAGTGGATAATGAAATTGGAGCTATGGTGGCGAATAGAACTTGGACAGTGGAAGCTCTTCCGAAAGGAAAAAGGGCTATTGCGTGTAAGTGGATTTTCACAGTGAAATTACGTTCCGATGGAAGTCTAGAATGTTACAAGGTGAGACTGGTTGCTTGTGGGAATAGACAGATTGAAGGAACCGATTTTGATGAGACATTTGCACCGGTGGCGAAGATGACTACGATTCGCTCTTTCCTTGAGGTCTTTGCATCTCGAGACTGGGAAGTACATCAGATGGATGTACATAACGCGTTTCTTCATGGTGATTTAGAGGAGGAAGTGTTTATGAGGTTGCCTCCGGGCTATCAAACTGCAGATTCGAACATGGTATGTCGATTACATAAGTCTATTTATGGTTTAAAGCAAGCACCGCGTTGTTGGTTTGCGAAGCTGAGCTCTGCTATGAGAGATTATGGGTTTCAACAGTCAGTTTCAGATTATTCATTCTTTGCACTAGAAAGAGGGAATGATCGGTTACATGTGCTAGTTTATGTGGATGATCTCATCATATCGGGTAATACACTTGATATCATCAATACTTTTAAAGCTTACTTATGCAAGTGTTTTCATATGAAAGATCTGGGGCTGCTGAAATACTTCTTGGGAATTGAAGTTGCGCGGAGTCCTAAAGGGATTTATCTTTGCCAGCGTAAGTATACGCTTGGGATTATTTCGGATATGGGTTTGTTGGCGGCAAAACCAGTTTCATTTCCTTTGGAGCAAAATCAGCAATTGGCACTTGATGATGGTAGTGATTTTGTGGATGTAGAAGGTTATCGCAGGCTGATTGGTAGATTGATATATTTAGCTGTGACAAGACCTGATCTTTCATACTCTCTTCACGTCGTCTCAGTTTATGCAGAAACCTAAACAAGCTCATTGGGATGCTGCGGTTCGTGTGGTGAGGTATCTGAAAGGAAGTCCGGGTCAAGGAATACTGCTCAAGGCTCGGGTTGATTTACAGTTAGTGGCCTGGACAGACTCAGATTGGGCTGGTTGTCCGATCACTAGACGTTCTACCACAGGCTGGTTCATTCAATTAGGAGACTCGCCAATCTCCTGGAAGACAAAGAAGCAGCAGGTTGTATCTTTATCATCTGCAGAGACAGAGTATAGGGCGATGTCTTTGACGCTTAAGGAGATCATATGGCTCAAGGCCTTGCTAGCGGATATGGGAGTTAGTCATTCTTCACTGGTTCCTTTGTTCTGTGATAGTAAGGCTGCGTTACACATCGTGGCTAACCCCGTTTTTCATGAGCGGACGAAGCACATAGAGAAAGACTGTCATTTTATTCGTGATGCTTTGTTAGCTGGAATTATCAAGACTCGACATGTGTCTACAAAGGAACAATTGGCAGATATCTTCACAAAGGCGTTAGGCAAGCTGGAATTTGACAAGTTGGGTGTGGAATATCTCCACTCTCCAACTTGAGGGGGGTATTAAGGCTCATAATATATGTTAATATTAATGTTATATGTACATGGGTAATATAGACATTTAATTTAGCTTGGTCACTAAGATTAGGTTTGAGAACTTGATGTATACAAACGACACAATGCCGTCAATGTGAGAATAAGAGAAAATATACATTCAGATCACTTTCTTGTCAATAATACAGTGATAAAGTTGTAACTATAGATACCTCTATAATGACATAGTTGCTCACATCCGGAGATGGAGGTAAATTTTCCACATTATCTTCATAGTAAACCAAAGATTTGCTACTAATTAAGCTCTCATCAAATTCCCTGGCATAAATGTCCGGAAAGTCGGAAACAATAAGAACAACTAGTAATACTAGCCTAGTATAAATTCATTACATAAAACATAATCCCTTTCCTGTTGTAGATCTTGGGTTTGTCGTTGATTGTAATTTTAGCATTTCTGGGTTTTTTCTTCTGTGGATTGACTACAAAAAAGTTTACGAAAACTTGAATGGATTCTTAAAGCTAAGTATGTAGATTTCAGGTTTTGATAAAAGAATTCAATACTCTGATTCTTCATAAAGATCCAATCTTTTTGCAATAAATTTGAGACTCTTGGTCTTCTCTTCATGTTGGAAACTATTTTTATCACTAAAGAAATCCCAATTCTCTTTGTGGGTTTGAGTTTACAAAAACGAAATCAAGAAAGAAGAAGAGAAAACAAGAAAGCCAACTAGTGTTTGCTTTTGTTCTTCAAGAGACATGGACGTTTCTCTTTCCTTTGTCGAGCTTTCTGGTTTTGAGTCCTTGTTAGTTCCTCGTCACCTTTATTAGTTGATTGAGAAAGAGAGAATACCAATAAAAAAGTAAAGATATAAGAGATGACAATAGGTTAATTGTAGGGAACAGATTAAGCAATATGTGGAAAAGGGGTGATCTTTTGCTACTACTCACCGCTTGGATTGGTCACAACATCTTTATATTCATAAAGACTACGTCTTACTCCTTGTGATTGTTGCTGACTAACACTTGTATTCGGTCTCATATTTTGGTTTCTGTCAAAGTTCTGACATAACTGTTGCTCACTGCTTCCTCCTCCACTATGAGTCCAGTTGTTTCCTCCTGCACACAAACATGCGTCCAGTTGCTTCCTCCTCCAAACTGCGGGGAATGTTGCTTTCTCCTCCAAATTGTGTTATCGTCTTGCTTCCTACTCCATTCTGTATCCAGCCGCTTCCTACTTCGTTCTGCATCCAGCTGCTTCCTCCTCCATTTTGCGTCCAGCTGCTTCCTCCTCCACACTGAGGTCCGTTTCTGCTTCCATTTTGCAGTGTTTGCTGCGCTTTGAATTTTTGCTTCAGCTGCGATTGTGGTAGACTTAGGTCTGGTACCTGATGTAGTATCAGGATACTTAGGTTGTTGTGTCCAGTATTCCCTCCGGACTAAGATGTACTAGGGTCTTCTGCCGTAGTAGCTGCTTGTCCTGGAAACTCAGGGAGTTGAGCTTCAACATATGTGGGGAAGAAAAGGAGAATGGTTCGTACATATGCTCACGTAAGGTTGAGTGTTTTATTACAAGGAGTATCATAAAATGTAGACTGCTGGTGAGTAGCTGCTGGTGCAACGGTTGAAGCTCCAAGATCGTTATCTATAAGGAAAGAAAACGAGAGTGATTCATATGCTTTAATGTAAGTATTTAAATAGTGAGACATTAAGAGAGAAAGGTAGTGTGTTTTCATTACAAGCAGGATGATAAGATGTAAACTTGTGGTTAGTAGCTATTGTGGAAAACATCTGTAAGTAGCTGATGGTGCAGTGGTTGGAGCGTGGCTATAATATATGCCGAAAGAAAAGGAGAGTGATTCATAAAACTGTTTTAATGTAAAAGTCTAAACAATGAGAGATTAATAGAGAAAGGTTACAAGAAGGATCATAAGATGTCCATTGCTGGTCAGTTGCTGTTGTAGGAGACATTGCTCCAAGATCGTCATCTACGGGGAAAGAAAAAGAGAGTGAGGTGTAAAAGGGTTTAAACAATGAGAGATAAAGGTTGAGTCTTTTCTTTACCGGCAAAATTATATAATGTAGAACACCAGTTAGTAGCTGCTGGTGCAACGGTTGGAGCTCCAAGATAGTAATCTACGAGGAAGACAAGGAAACTAATTCATACAAATGCGTAAGTAAAAGGGTTACAGCTACGAGAGAGAGAGAGAGAGAGAGAGAGAGAGAGAAAGATTCAGAGTATTTTCTTTACAAGCAAGACTAGTACATGTAGACGGTTGCAAATGGAGGTGAGTTCGGTGATCATTAGGAATCTGCGACTGCGTTAATACAAAATCAGAGAAGTAGGAATTCTGAGAAGTCAAAATGCAAGAAATCGGGTTAGTATATGATGTTATCGTATTTTCGTGTTTTAGGACTAATTTTTAGATGCTTTTCATATCGTTAAGTGTCCCATTTAGAGTTTTTAAGATTAGTTTTTAGT
>OVAN01016610.1:0-10500 GCA_900406275.1 Anastatica hierochuntica
ATATATATATATATATATTTTTTTTTTTTTATTTACAAAGGTTTGACTAATGATAAGAAAAATTGGATTAAAACCGGTGGAACATACATAGTGATAGATCTAAGTCAAACCTAAAAACCTAATGACAAAAAAGTAAACTAACAAAGTTGAAAGGAAAACTTTTGCTTAGAAAAAAAAGTGGTACCAGCAACCTAAACATCCCTGTATAATTTTGAATAATATATCTAATAGCTCTTCAAACTTCTGATTGTCTTCTTTTACTGTAATTTTATTTATATACCTCATTTTGCACAACGATTCTATGCACTCTTTGATGAAATTACAGAATGGTCCTAATACTAAGGATTATTCTATCTTCCACCAATACAAATAACTCATTCACACTATGTAGACGCAAGTCCCCAATCAGAGTTTGCTACACGATAACTATAAACAGAAACATAGGGCATAGTTTAAAGAAAGTACTACTATATTAGTCCAAGTCATTCTTCAGTCATGATCGACTATAAGCCTCTTCTCTATTTTCAAAAACTTACCATTTGGTTCTCCATTCATATTCATATTAGTTAATTTCTCAACATTAAATAAACTATATAATAGGTTGGCATCAAGCTACGAGAAAAACCCAAATAAAACCATGTCATAATTCAAGCGTATAAAATAGCTCTCATCCGCAAATAAGTCATAACCAAATCTCAGCAACACCACCTAAAAAAGACCACCTAAACCACACAACAACACTAAAAAACAAAATATCGCAAACACCAATCCGCGCGTAGCGCGGACATAGTCCTAATTGATAATAAAGAGAGGAGAGGTGTTGAGTGAGAGAGTGAGAAAGTTTTCCAAAAAAAAACTAGCTTACACATTGTCACACACCATTAAAAGCAGAATGGTCAAATGGATGGTGAAAACACACATGATTTTCTTATTAATCAAATAGTTACGATATCCACTTAATTAATCCTTTTTCTCAAGACACAAATTCACTCTTACTTGATTTTTTTATTGCTTAGGAATTCAGTTTTAGTTAAATTTATAAATTAACATTATGATTTTTTATTGTTTAGTAATCTCATGAAAATTTACCTCATATTTAATATATAAAATATCAAAATTGTCGAAAGTAAACCTCTCAATTAATCGTAGACAAGTGAAAAAAGTGTAAGAATCATTAGGTGGGTTATATATATTGAGGATTAAATGTGTTAGGCCATTAATTAATTAACTTATTTTGTAGTGGTCACTTTGTGATAAAGAAAATGTTATGGGCATAAATGTTATGGAAAATTAATGTGTGGATACATTTGACAATTTCTAGTTTGATGAGGGGTCGAACTAGAATTGATTCTCTATAAATAGAGGGTTATGAGAGAACTAAAGTCATTCAAGATTTGCTTTTGAAGTTCCATTTCCTAATTCATTCAGATTTCTAAGCATGGATTCATCAGGTACGCTTCCGCTTTCGATCTATTAATCTGAAACTGATATGGATTATGAGATTTATGGATTAATAAATATAACAAGTGGTATCAGAGCCACCATATCTAGTTTCTGGGTTGTATTCATGTTTAATTTAAAATTTTAAACTCATATTTATTTTATTTTCATTAAATAAATTTGGATTTATTTTACGAGAAAAATTTTGATTTGTGAATCTGATTATTCGTTGAAGTTTATGCTTGAATTCAATATTCTAGGATCTATGTTTTTCGGTTAGGATTATATCTAAAACATACATGCTAAAGTTAGTTTACTCATATGGTTTCAATTTCGAATAAGTAAAATTATTTTGGAATTTTTGGGTAAATTTTTCGGGTTTGTTTTTTCGGCTGCTGTCAGCGGCTGAGTTTTCAAAAGATTAGGGTTGCTTCTGTTCAACCCGTCAAAGTTGAAGAAGACATATTATTGAAATGAATTGGTTTAACTTTTAGTTTCGGTTTGGGTTTGGCCTATTAAGCATACTACAAAATATTAAAAAAACATTTGGGCCACGAAGCCCAACTATCAGGGAAGGGACCTTAGTCAATGACTTCTAATTTCGTTGTTGGCTGGATTCGAACTTCGGTGAGGTTCGACTGAAGGTTTGGATCATGCCATTTTGATAAATGCTCACATAATCTCAAGAAACTTATCTCACCACTTGGTTTAGTCTTACAACAACCTTCACTGCCATAAGCTTCTATTGAGTTATTTATTAGTTTCACTTCTCTTTACCCTTGCTTAAAAAGAGTTATCTCTTAGTCATATTATGATTTAAAGTGTTGTCTCTGTAAAAAAAAAAAGCTATATGTTGCAATATATATTTTTTTATCAACCAATTTATTAAATTAAAACACTCCTGAGTTGGGGATCCAATCCAGAAGTGAAGAGTTTACAAAACAAAAATCCTTATTGTAAGTCCTGATAGCTCGTACCAAACAGTTCGCTTTAGAGTTAAAGGAATGAGAAATTAAAGAGATAGAAAAACTAGGAAAAAAGGCTCAAATGGTAGTAAAATCATCAATGAATTTTGAGACGGCCGACCATTCTTCAGGCGTCTGAATTTTGGTCAGTAGTTGTGCGCAATACATCTCAAAGTCTTGACGATTTATCTCTCGCCTATTCATTTCTTGCATCGCCCATAACAGTGCTTCCATCTCTGAATGTAGAGGCGAAAGACTTTTTCACAAACACCTGACTCCTAACAAAATTATCCTTCCCTCTGGAACCTCACAAACCCACTCAATTTCTGACTTTGAATCTGTTTGTTTCCATGAACCATCCACTCCGAGTGGTGGAAGTATCCCTGGCGGAAAGTGTTTGCAGTTGATGATCTGCTAACGAGTATTCTTGTGCCCTCCTCCAATCTTGATGTGCTTGTTCAAGTATAACCTCTACTCATTGAAACACCTTTTTCTTCCTCGCTTTCCAGATAAACTACATTATCCTAGGAGCGACCCCGAGATCACCATCCTGGACACCCCCTGCAGGAATTCTCCAGTACAAGTAGTCTAAATTTGCAAAAATTGAATCTGAGAAGAAACCCTGTGGCGGGTTTGGAATTGGTGATAAATCCCATACCCCTACCGATGATGCACATTCGAAAAATACATTATTTACCATTTCTTCAGCTAAACCATACCTCTGACATAATGAGTCATAAGCGATCCCTTTTTGTCCTAGTCGGGTCGAGACTGGCAGGACACCTGATGCTATTTGCCATAATAAGTGTTTAATCTTTAGGGGGCAGTCAAATTCCCAAGCATTTGCTTTTAATAGATTAAGAGATGGCTCCTCCTCTGTTTCTTCAATTTCATTTTTTTTTTCCAACTCCTTTAGGAGACGGTAACCAGATTTTACCCGATATCGTGAAATGCCAGAGTAGAGTGTCCTCTTTGGAGGTTCTACTAGGATGCATACTGCGAATAATCGCCACGTCTTCTGGCTCCATAAGTTCTCGTAATAACGGGACATTCCAATCCAAGGACCCAGAGTTAACCATCGGATTAACTTTTAAGGTTCAGGTGCACCTAACTACCCCCTCCCCGTGCAGGTCTAGGATACACATCCGGTATCCAAGGATCTTTCCAGACAGAAATTCCCTTTCCCGATCCTAAGCCAATCTGGATACCTCTCTGTAATAAATCGTGGGTTGAAATAATACTCTTCCATCCAAAGGATTGAGAATATGGTTTTTTCGCAAAAAAGTGAATGAGTCTTCCTAAAATACCTTCCCTTAAAATCCCTTTCCACCATCGAAACAAGATATTGATACATCCTCCAAAGATACTTAGCCAACATAGCCGAATTAAATAACTCAAATGACTTAAAACCCAACCCCCCCCCCCCCCCCCCCCCCCCCCCCCCCCCCCCCCCCCCACACCTCACCNCCCATGCCACCTAGTGAATACCATGATTGGGACCATAAGAACTCCACCAGAATTTGGTAATGACACCGGTTAATTTGGAAAATAGCTCCTTAGGGGTGGGGGGCTTGAAATATGACATAACATAAGTTGGGACTGCCATAGCTACCGACCTGATTAAAATATCTTTACCACCCTTTGATAAAAAATTTACTATCCATCCATTGATCCTATTACGAAGTCGCTCCGTAATATAATTAAAAATTTTACTCTTGGACCCTCCCAGACTCTCTGGGATCCCTAAGTAATCCCCCATTCCCCCTTCCTTACTAATACCTAGGATATGTTTCAATGAAACCTTAGTTTGATCAAGGTTTTTCCAAAACATAACCGAAGATTTTTCAAAATTAATCATTTGACTTGAGGCAACCCCTTATTTCCTTAGAACTTCCATAATAACCCTGCTTGGTCCTCCTCAGCCTTACAGAAAAACAAACTATCATCTGTGAATAGTAAATGAGTTATTGAAGGGCTATCTTTGGCAATTTGGAATTCCGTAATAGCCTTGTTTAATTCCTGTTGTCGTAAATTCGTGATCAAAACTTCTTTAAAAAGGATAAATATATAAGGAGATAATGGATCCCCTTACCTAAGACCTTTTCCTGGCCCTATTAAACCAGACTGATCTCCATTCTGAAGCACCTTGTACGACACAGATCTAACACACCACATGACCCATGAAATCCATTGTGCATTGATAGCTCAGGTTTTCGCCCGAGATAACACTGCAAGCGCACAGTTGTACGTTGTAGTGGTTCGGGATCGAATCTAAAGAGACCAAAGGTAGTACAAAGAATTATCAGATCACACAGCGGGCTAAGGCTAAAAAGATGTTATGTAAGATGATGAAAACATCAAAAATAAGAAAGCAAAGAAAGCAGGCAGCAACGAAAGGGTTGTGAATCAATCAAAGAAGTGTTGGGCATCGGGTATTCTCAGGAAAACGATTCATTGTTGATTCAAATTATAGACTAGGGAACAAGTTGAAAACCGTCTTGAACTCAAACACTAATGTAGAACTGATCTACTTCCGTAGTATCAACGCCCTATGCATTAGAAATCTTGAGACTAACTTCCATTGACTCTCAATTTCTAATCATGCATTACTAACAGGTTCGATATGTAAAAAATTCACTTAAACATCAACTTCCATTGGCTTAAATAGAATTGCCCATCTAAGATTCTTTCAGGCATTTAAACAAACACTTTCCAGACATTAAATTACCTAAGTTCAGAAACTAAGTGATCAGTGTAATTTCATGCATTACGAACAATCATAGATGAAGATCCTTTAGATTAAATCCCTAATCACGCGATTCTATATCAATAATTCTTGAATCCCTATGTGAGAACCGTAAACCCAACGAACAGAATACTCACTCATGGTAATTGCAAAAACACTGATCAAATTCAGGAGAGACATGATTGTATTAAGCATAAACAAGAGTAAAAAGGGTTCGGAAACTTCTCGAAACGAAGAACAAAGAGGTTTCTTCTCCCTAGGTTACAAAATCAATCTCTGCTCTCTAAAAGTCTCTAAAAGTTTAAAATGAAACAGGAAACACGAGTCTAGGTCTTTTGATAGCAATCTGGTTCGAAATAAGTTCTGTCTGGTTCTTCGTAAAATCGGTCCGCAATTCGAAACAGGGATCGATCGATCCATAGCCATGGATCGGTCGATCCTTGTCCAAATTTCTGGGTATTTTCTAGGTTTTCACGAACACTTCCTTCAACGCTTGAAATCCATTCAAAAACCATAATTCTCGTGTAAAATCAGTAATAAAAACTACTAAAATACTGACACATCAAATCCCCCAGACTTGAATCTTTGCTTATCCTCAAGTAAATAAAATGAAGACTAAGCCTACAGGAAAAGAAACTCAAAAACCAAATGGACTGTATGCTTTCAGAAAACCTTACTATACGCTATTTTCGCTAACCATAAAGACTCAGAACAGTTAGAACATTCTCCCAAAGAATCGCTGCGTAACCTCTAAAGCCCACCCATACTCTAAAATCTGGACCTGCAAACTCAGCTTCCATGTTAATAACTTTCTACATTCAATTAAGATTGGCGTAAAACTTTTCACCAAAGAACTCATAATTAGGAAATCAGGCTAGGTATTCAAGGCTTTTTAGTGGTGAGGCTTGAGTGTTTCGGGTATCAAAAATTGCATCAAGATGCAAGACATTATGCAAAATCGCAGGAGAGAAAGAGTATATTGATATTCATGTCCCCTTACTACCCAACTACAAACCACCAATCAGAAAATAAACCAAATATGTGCATTTTTCAGGGTGAATCTAATCAACATAATAATCTGCAAATGCTAATTTCTGAACAAGATATACAGAAATTAAAATTAATTTTTTTTTCATTCTTTTTTTCAGAACGAAAGTCTGGTTCAAATTAGCATATCAAAGACGTTTTTAAACTCTAAAACACCCATACGGCATGAAGAAATACAACATATCCATCTAAACCACCTAAAAACGTAACACCGAGAAATCAAACACTCAAGACCGTGTCTAATCCACCTAAATTGTTCAATCCTACCTAAGCAATTAGAAGGATCATGTCTACCCTATTCTCTTTATTGTTTTTACACATGTGTGCACATAAGATGAAAAAAATAAATGCATGGAGAATCAAGGAGATAAGCTAAGGATGTGGTGCTAGACTAAAGATGACTCTTGTCACTCAGGATTACCGAAAAGGATGGTAAAAAAATGGGGTTATAATCCTGAATGTTGGGGTTTGATTCCTGATTTTAAGTTCCTGGATCAAATCATTTAAAGTTCATTAATAAGCCAAATAAGATAGAGTTAAAAACATTTCAGAAAAAGTCTGAATTCCAGAGATTTCTGGTGGGGAGTTTGATCATGAGTTATTCTGGTTTGCTTGCGCTAAAAGTCCAAATGAAATGGTTTATGAACATATAAATAAAGTGCAATGCACAGAGATAATAGTCTAAAATCATCATAAAGCATAAACGAATCCATAACTGACTCGATAAAAGACAAAAATGACTCAAACAATACCAAAAGAAAAAGAAAAACATAAGTAACCTCCCCCAGACTTATCTCGCACCGTCACGGTGTGAAACAAATCCAAGAAATGGGTAAGTATAAAAAGAAAAAATAAAATCAAAACGAGAAAAAGGAATAAGCAAACTTACCTGAAACTGTCTGATGTAGCCGCGTAATTGAGACAGGGATTGATCGATCCATGGACAGGGATCGACCGATCTCTGTCCGTCTGTTTGTTGATCTTTTTCCTGCAATACAAAGGCTAAAAACATGAAAAACATAAAAAGCACCAAAATCCAAAGGACAAAAGCCAAAAACACTACAAACTAACTAAAAAGAAAAAGAAAACTACCTAGTGGGTTGCCTCCCACTCAGCGCTTGTTTAGAGTCACAAGCCTGACTGCAGTGGCGATGGATCAGTCTGGAAGGGCTTTGGAACTCGCCCCAAAGCAAGCTCCACCAGCGAAAATTTTCAGCTCAAGGATGCTGCTCATTGCCTTCTTCATAGCAGCTGCTCCTTTCTCTTTAAACTTTGGTGTAATGATGGCCTTGACCTTTGAGAAAGGTCTGAATATGCCCTTACGCTTCACTTTGCACTCAATAGCACCTCCATCGCATCCTAGAGGGATCAAGGTCAATTATGAACTCTCTTCAGTGTTCTGCTCTTTCTGCTTCACTTTCTTTTTGGTCTTGAGTTTTCTCACTCTAGAATGAACGTCTTCATCCAGGACTTCTTTGACATCATTCTTTTCAGCAACCACCAATGTGTCTTTACTCAATGAACCATTCTTCTTTGTCAACTCGTGATAAGGAAATTTGGAAAGATTCCTCAGTATAAGGTTCCTCCACAGCCTCCTCAATTACTTCAGTCAATGTGTCAACCCAAAATGTTTGCCCATCTATGGTAGGCTTCTTGGTTGACTTCTCGAGATTGAAACGACATCTAGCTTACCCAATTGCAGATCAATCTGACCACTCTGAACATCAATCATCGCTCTAGCAGTAGATAAGAATGGTCTACCCAAGATGTAAGGATCCTTGGGTTCTTCATCAAGCTCTAAGACTACGAAATCAGTGTATATATAGCCTTTCCCAACACCAACAGGAATGTTATCGAGAATACCTATGGGCTTCCGAATTGATCTATCAACAAGTATCAAGGACATCTTCGTGGGCTTATAGTTCACCATATTCAGCCTCTGCAAGACAGACAGCGGCATCAAATTAATTCCAGAGCCCAAGTCACATAGACATCTATCAAAGGTAAGAGATCCAATCCTGCAAGGCAAAACAAAAAGACCTGGATCTTCGCGTTTCTCTGGTGTAATATTCTGAAGAACTGCGCTACACATCGCAGTAAGAACTGCGCTACACTCCGCAGTAAGAACTGATACACCTTTTTCCAGGGTCATGCGATCCGAGAGAATCTTTTTCATGTACCTCTTAAGAGATGGTACCATCTTGACTGCCTCAACGAAAGGCAATCGCACATGTAACTCACCAACGAGAATCCTTAGTTTCTCATACTCGTGTTCCTTCATCTTTTGATGGTGTTTGGAAGGATACAGAGGATTGGGTACGTAATGCGGGGCTGGTACATACTCATCCTCAACCTCCTGTGCCTTCGTTTCATCGTGAAAATTACCTTCCCGTCATGACAAGGATCGATCGATCTAGGGACAGGGATCGATCAATCCTTGTCTTTTTTTTTGATCAATCAATCGCTTCAGATGATCGATCAATCACCAAATCTCGCAACTTTCTATGGGCTTCTGAGACATGGATTGATCAATCCAGGGTAGGGATCGACCGATCTCTGTCCTAGACAATTTTTCAATCATTTCCTCACTTTGAACTATGATAGCATTGCAGTACTCCTTCGGATTCTTCTCCGGTTTGGCTAGAATTACAGCTAGAGCAACTCTGTTGCTCGTAGAAGTCTGAGCAACCTGTGTGTTGGGCCTAAATCTGGCCCACTATCCGAGAGGTAGCTCGAATCGTGAGCGAGGCCTAAGAGAGATAACTTTGAGCTCGAAATGGGCCTAAGTCATATCCAAAAGGAATTAGCTATCGCAACAAGACAAAAGCAGGCTTTGCCAATATCCGCGGATGTGGAGAAGACCAGGTCTCGTAGAATAGGGAGCTGGCGCAGCAGGTCTCGGACGAATGGAAAGGTCACGGACTCGGTCAAACAAGCTGTTAAACATTCCGGAAATCAAGGAGGAGATCTCGGAGTCGTTACAACAGTTCTCTAACGAGGAAAAGAGCTATATAAGAGGAAGAGGAGGCGAACAAGACTCTCCTCAACTCATCTTCAATCTAGAGACTTCTTACCTACTTCTTGATTATCGTTATATCGATCTTAAGTGATATTCTTATTTTCCTTCATTGATCATTCGTTACCCTAAACCTCTTTTGTACTCTTTATTCTGATTACAATCATCAATACAAATAGCTTTCGTTCTTTAAGTTCTTAAGGGATTTAACCCACGTAATCTCTCCCTAAACCTAAACTCTATCCATTAAACCTAAGAGGTGAGTTTAATCCCTCACATTTGGTGTCGTCTGTGGGGAGAGATAACTGAATCCCTCACTCAGTAGCTTGAGAATGAATCCTATCGATCAGGGAACAAATCCATTCGATCCTGATTCAACGAATCAGAGCTATGGCTCTCCAAGCGACGGAGGTTCTAATCCCCCTTCCTCGGAGCCTCAGCATCCCGATCACCGCTCTGAGCGGCAGCCTTCGGCTGGCGCTCAATCCGATCAGACCACCACCGGGATAACCAATCAAGGACCCTCTGGTGGCAATACCTCAGGGCTGTTAGCCCACGGAAACCCGCAACAACCACTCCCGGCTGGCTCTTTGCCACAGATATCTGCTCCGAATCAAGCGGAGGCTCAACTCTCTGAGATCCGCCGAATGATGATGCAGTTAGTCGATAAAGCCCAGGAGAACGAACGCACAATGCAGCAGCTTGCTCTCTGACAACAACAGTTCGAAGAAGCAACGAGGTCTCTGACCACGGACGTTGGGCCTTCACAGCGGCAAGGCTCGGGGGTTACCTTCCCAGACCTAATATCCGAACCCTCGTTTCCTCGAGGATGCTTGGATTCTCTCCTAGCAACTTGATTCCTGAGGGGCAGTGACCTGTTTTCCAGAAGCCCCTTGCTGGGACAGCCCCTGTGTTCAGCCCTCCAAACACCATAGCTATGGGAATCTATGTAGCGACGACTAGATCACTACCCGATATGAGCTCTCAACCACCTCCACCACCTCCCGTTTTCGGATCCGGAGGAGGTACCTCAATTCCATATGGGGGCAGAACTTCAGCCTCAGTGTATCACGCACGAGACCTGATCCCATATCCGGAGACTAGCAGGAGACCAGAAGCTGTGACCACAGCTCGACCCGATCTCCATGCAGCTCGCATGCATCAGAGCAACCCGACAGCTATGGAGCGACTCAGCTCACCAGCTACCTGGGGGAATGACCGAACTTGGAGCGACTGAGCCAGCTTGCCAGGAACCTAACGGCAACCCAACAATCCTTCCTCTAGAA